>OZ014470.1:6173932-6358579 GCA_963965965.1 Trididemnum nubilum | reverse complement strand
TTTGAAGTTTAATAAAATAAAAATGTGTAAACCCGATGAACGAGCTCCAAGCTTTATTTTTAATAAATTAAGTTAAACAAATTAAGTTAAACTGAACCGGAGTTTACTAATGCAAAAATGAAAAGCATCATCCGAGGACAGTTAGTGCTTCAAGCAGATGTCGAAAAGTAACTTCCTAAATCTAAAAAAGCAAGGATGACAATCGGCAAATATATTCGTTCTTAAATTTAGCTACATCTTGCATTTTTTCTCAGAAACTTTTAGTCCAAGGTTAATGAAACGGTTGTCCATTAGTTGCAACATACCCGCATCCTAAATATAAGCGTTGCAGTTAAATTTAATTTTCAGTGCTATCATGTTGATCATGTTTTCGCCAAGACTGGGTGCAAAATGCACAGAAATGCCTTAAGATTGAAACGGATTTGTATCCATCACCATCAACCGAATGTGCAATTTGTGCATCATAAACACTGTGCGCCGATAGATTAATATCATGGTTTCCACTTTTTTAGTAGTATGGAATTGACCACGTTTCTTCATTTCCGGATTCTTCCAATGCATCACTAAAAAGTTTTTGTATGATAACTGTGACAACTCATTGCAACATGCTGTCATTCAAAAAATAAAGCAAGTTTCATAATCATCACTTTTTCAAAACATCCATTAGTACAATCTCATGCTACGTTCATATTATACCCACAAATATTGCAGGACAAAAAAAAATACAAATCTTCAAACGAAGGGTACAAACTAAGTTTGGTGCTGATGCATCATGACGGTACTGATACCACGTAGGATATCATGACAAGCAAAAGGTGTGCCGAATAGGATGGTTCTTGTATTTTTTGCTATTGAACACCTGATACTGAAACAGCAGACTTGAGTTCGAATTCCTAGTTGAGTCAAACCAAAGACTAGAAAAATTTGTAGCCACATAACAGCTTCTCTGCTTGACATTCAGCATTAAACGAGATAGCAAGAAGCCACCCATTGCGCATAGTAGAGAGGTGGGCTGCTTAACCTCGATGATTGAAAAAGTCTCTAATTTTTGGTCAATGCAACGTTTTGAATAAAACAAGCAAAATGCAATTACTGTGCAGTTACTATTCAAGTACCTGTAAGCACTTTTTCCATCCGCGTAATACATTATGAGCCATGTTTGTCATTTTTTTAGCAATCTTCCTGTTTTTACATCAATCAAACTTAAAAAATGCAACTGCTTGAAAAGCTACGAGTAGAAATAGATTCTGGATTGGTTGCGGTTAAATGATTGATTGAAGATAAAAATAGAATGTGAAAAGCAGCACTCAAATAAGCCAATTGCAAAACATCTGCAGAAGGAGCTTAGCAATCAAATATATGCATATGGAGTGACCTGTGCAAAATTCTATGGGCACTTGTAGCAGACAAGTGCAAGGCAAATGCATGCTTTCGGATGGAATGTCTGGGAGATTGATCGATTGAATCTGTCACAGCTGAGACATTTTCTCGCACTTGTTCTTGGACAGCCAGATATTATCCCAGTTTATTGTCTAATGTTTATTGCAAGTTGGAATCCAGCAGCAAATTGTTTTTCCTGTTGGTCCGGAATCATGAAGGTTTAGAGAAAAGTGTTTCCGGAAAGAACATTGTATCACTACGACTAATTCGCAATTCTTTTACAAACTCTTTAACAGCAAAAGCGCGATGCTCACCACTCCACGCCATAAGTGCAGCATTTAACCAAACTCAACAAAAAGTATTGTTGATAACACTTATTGCTAACACACCAGCAATCTGAAAGTAAAAACACGGCAATGGGTTTGTTGTTATGAAGGTTTAAAATTGGGTTATATATTCTGGAACCACACTGTATCATACCAACAGAGGCATTTGCACGTGTAACTTAACAAAACACAATGTCTCAATGCGAAAAAGCAATTTACCGATTGTTCACGGCGAATTTCAGCAAAGCGCGTCTCCTCGATAATTTGCATACAGTAAAAACAAAAACACAGTTCAAACATATAAGATTTAGGTTCCTTTGTTTGTATAACTTTTTTCTGCTGAGGACTTAATCAAGTAAAACTACCTTTCGATTATTAATAAATGGTGATGCAACAATATTAATTGTATATTAATATTGCTTTTTTGCTTAAAATGAAGTCTTCAATCAGCGCTGCACATTTATTTTGAGTATGCTCTCACAGTAACTAAAATCAAAGACAGGTATCAGGCATAAATTAAACCAAACTTTTGTTAAACTTACGCCCAACGCCAAACCGGATGACTGAAAAGGGACGGCCAGATTGACAACTTTGCCATGGAATAAGCTATTATAAAATTGCAAAGCAAACAGAAGTTGATCTGAAATAAGTAGCCTACTAAATAGCACATACTGTAGTAAATACTTCAAAATTTTTGTCATAAACCGAATTATTTAAAACCAATATTTTTATTTGCCCCTTTACGTGACATCTGCTTGGTTATTTATGCGACTTATATCCATTGGTGAGCAAGTTAATGCAAAACGTTAGGCTTCGTTAACATCTAGTCCGTTAACAAACGTCATACCTACGTTAACGTTAATCCGTTATTTCAGCTTTAATTAACGGAAGTTAATAATATCCGTTAATTCGTTTATATTTTGCGTGTAATTTACACTTTTTTTTTATTCACTCGCCTTCGACAACACGTATTGACGCTGTTGAGCTGATTGTAAGAAAATATCAATCGCTATGGTGGTCTTTTTGTGTTTTAGAAGTACAGTTTATAATCTAATCTAATTTCGAGATAAAAATAAGTTCAAATGCACTAACGAAGCTGCGATTGAAAACTCTTTGGAAATTGCAAACAGCAATAATTAGTAGACCTGGGAGGCTGCAGCTTATTATTTGCCACAAAAAGAGATTCTTTCTTCACTTTCTTCTATAAAACTTGCGCTAATACGCGAACAAGTGTTGCTAGTGCAAAACTGTACGATGAATGATTGGTGCAAGATATTAACGATAAAAACCTTAACGTTAGTTAACAAAACTTAACGGAAGTTAATTTAGTCCGTTAACATTAAAAAACTTTTTAAACGGATGAACGAGTTAATGAAAAGTTAACTCGTTATTAAACGATTAAACGATTAACGGACTTGTGCCCACCTATGCTTATATCATACCTAACAATTCAATCTGCAGGCAGCTGTAATACCACGCCAAAAAGGAAGTGAAAGATCGAGCTCAGATTATGCGCAAAAATTAAAAAAAACTTCTAAAACATTTCTTCTCTAAATTTCAGCTCTACGATTTATAGTTCTGAGATATTTTCTTTTAAAGTTGGGAGATTTCCCCAATAGTGTTGACATTTAAGCTCTAATTTTCTAGGAATTGGAATGTACTGTTTAAATAATTGCAAAAGTATGTATGTTGTAAAACTAATTCATGGTTAAGCTTTGCATTTAGAAGCTTTCAAACCAATGTGAAAGATTACAGGAAACATCATTTTAGGAAAAACGAAATTTTAACTCACAACAACGTTGGGGAAATCTTCTTACCGTGAAATAAATTATTTCAGAAACATTAAGTCGTAAGCTGGTGAAATTGGGTGAAGATAATATATTTCAGATTATTCCTTATCTTTTGCACATACTGTAATTTTAGCTGGATGCTTCACCCCTTTTAAGTACTAAGTTGTACTTGATTTTACACTATTCTAGATCATGGATTCTTAAACTGGATTACATGTACCCCCAGATGTACGTTTCGATTTTTCAAGGGGTACATTAGATTAAGTAAAAGGATTTTCTTCCCATAACTTTTAATTTGCATTAAGATATTGTTCATCACCTGATGTTAATAAGTTGAAGACCTGAGTTTAAGAACTCTTGAGTAAGTCAGATTTTCACCCCAGTACATATTTAACCACTGTAGAACTACAACAACCTCCAAGTCCACTTTCGCAGTTCACATCATTTATTTTGTCGAATTACTGCACGCAAGACAAAACTAACTGCTGATTGATTGCTACTGAACCGTAGTTACTAAAGCTAGAAAGCAAACACGGTTGTCCCCGCTTAATTCGAAATGCTGCAGTGGCAGTATTTTCCAAGGAAGTTAGATGCTGTTCGATTCGCTGGATATTAAAGAGCGGCTTCCAAGTCAAGAAAAACAAAGAGCCGCATCACGACGAGTTGTGAATTGGGTCGAAGAAGTTGATTGCGTCACACGCATTTGCGATAAAAGAAAGGTTGGTTGTCCTCACGTTTTGGAACCAGCCAAGAATCGCTTAACGCTCACCGCTCATTGATCACCGCCGATCAAATTATCGCTACGTAAAGGAGCGTGGCACCCTCGTTATTGGATTGACGCCAGCTATAGCTCTCACTCAATCAAGGACTTTGGTCGATTCCTACTAGTTTGATTGCCGAAGAAAGTTTAACTCTCCGTTTGGGCTTTGGCCATGGTTGGTGGAAGGAAGGTATACTTTCTTTGACTCCTTTTCCCTAACGTAATATCTCTCTTTTTTTCGTAACTCTTTAAAGTATGATTTTGTGATTCATAGTTTCGGGGTTTATAGTTGTATATTCATAAATAGCGCAATATCTATTGGGTTTAATTATTTATTGCCAGTTGATATTTTATGTGTAGGCTTATAATATTTGTGTAGGACTAGAATTTGCTTTGATTGAATTTGGCGTTTTTTAGTTTGCCTTTGCTGCTAACGATTTGTTAAGCTGTTTTAATTTTCATGTTATTCATTTGTTTTTTTTAGCGTAATAAATTTCTTTGATTGATTTAATTTAGCTGTGTGTTGTGTTTTCTTTGAATATAGACTTCAAACCGCAAGTGCAATTTGTCAGAGGACAACCATAAATTACAATTACAAAGCAGGTTCATTCATCAGGCTAGCTAGAATTGCTTGGCTTATTCAACAAATACAGTATGTTGTTATCTTGATTGTAATGTTTGTTTAAGCTTGCATTACATTGTTAGGAATAACTTTGTGTGTTATAATTAGTACTAATCACACAGCTTTTCATTTTAAACTAACTAAAATAATCAATTTTAGAGATTTTGCAAAATTAAAGGGAATGTAATTAGTTGCCATTAAGCTATAGAAAATAAATTGCGCGTTTGAACGAGTTGAGCTTTGCAACTAAAAATATGAGAAAAATTTTGGGGTACACAAAAAAAGTTATAAATTGGTTAAAGGGTACCCATAAACAGTAAGTTTGGGAAACACTGTTTTAGATTTTACTTTGTTACAGTTAACTGCATTGAATTTTGTTCCATTGACGGAAGACAAAAATCAAAGCCATAGTTTGCTTATTTTTTGTTTTTTGATTTGGATAAATTTCATGTATGCTTTTCAATTATTGTAAGTTAAAAAAATAAATTTCAGTACATTGAATTCTCGTCTCTTAAGCCTTTCGAAAGAAATACGAACAAATTTTCGGAAATGAAATTGGGTAATTTATATCTATTTTGATTCAGTAAACACTATATTCAGTAGGTCAGCGTGATATTACACTAATCAAAAGCTTGTCAGGTTGTCACTAAAACTGTGGTAATGCTGCTTCAACGTTATACTGTAGCTTGCTACTTACTTGAAAAAGATAGAAGAGTGTTGATCAGTGGCTGTTTATTTTTGATTGTTTCTAAATTAGAATATATACGAAAATGTTATTAAACAAAAAAACAAGAAAATACTGCAAAAACAGCAAAACTGAAACAAAAAAGCAAGAAAATACTGCAAAACCAACAAAAAATTAGCATTATATTTGCAAATAAAATTTTGTAGAAAGAACAATCGTGCGATGTTTTAACGGTTTTGGTATAGAATTACCGTTATCAAAACCAACGCAAGTCTACAAAAGCATCTTTCGAATGCTTCCTATAAATCTAAATACAGTAACATTTTTTATCACATTCTTAGAGCTCGTTGTAGTCTAAATTCACATAATAGTGACGTTCTTGGTCCATATTTACATAAGGAGTTTCTTCTTCTTTTGATGACGTGTTTCTACAAAAACAATTCAGCTTTTAAAAGTTTTAGCTACAATTTTGGCAACATTAATCAACCCATTCTGGCTAAAATTAACTAATTTAATTTAGGCTGCAATTACCTTTGGGCTGCAAGTAACCCATTCAATTTAGCTTAACTTAATAACTAAATATTCTTAGCAAAGTTTAGTTTGTTTGTGGCAGGCCAAGCATCTGTCTACTGTCGCAATTTTCTAGTCTGAACATAAAAAGATTTGTAAACAGTCCAAAAACCAAAACCTGTTTAAATCGAAAAAAAGTTTTGCATCATAGAATGGTTACAAGATGGCTAGCATTAAGCAAAATTGCTAATCCTTCATTTTTTCTTTACAATATGATGTGGTAATATTTTCCGGTAATTTAATTTAGTTACCCAAAGGTTATCACTAAATTTTGCAACAGCGAATTCTACACTAAAACAAAAAGTACTTAATTTGCTGTCAGTGGATGACCTCATGCTTTATGATTGAGTTACTGTACCCAAAGTTTCTTAATGTATAGGTACCTACCTGCTTTGAATCGTTTCGGATTGATTTTCACGATGCTGAGATTGCATGTTATTGCAATACAAATTTTCTTGGCAATGATCCGAATTCAAAGCTTCAAATCTAGAAATTTTTTTTTAATTTTAAACGTTGATGATTTAAATTTATTTTTGAATCTTTTATAAGAAAATGGCAAGAAATAATATATCCCTTTCGCTGGTAAAATCGGGCTGGAAAAATCCCCGATATCGTAAAATGCCGGGATGTCAGAAAAATGACTTTTATAAAAATGTTGCTAAAACTATTCATATGCTATAAAATTAAGAGAAACTGCTAAATCGTAATTTTTTTTTTTTTAAATAACTTTCAGGGGTGGTTCTAAGGAGGAGGGGTAAATTACTGGGTGGAGGAATTTTACTTCGATACTGATCAAAAGTTTTTTGTTTTGATTAAAATCTTCATATCTTCAAAGGTTTTCGTCTGACACTTGTCAAGAAGAATCGTCAGAATGGAGAGAGCAGGAAAATGAGCGGCGATTTATAGGAAAAATCCGAGCCGTGATTGGCTGGAAAAGGACCAATGAGAGAGCGTTATTAGTGCACAATCTTCAAGGTGTACACGAATTCTTTTTGTAGGCAGAGAGTGGGGTTAGAAGTTTTGATGTAAGTGGCTTCAAAAGCAGATGGATAAAAAGGTGAGCGTCCTTGGGCAAGAATAGAAAATCTACTGTCATCATAATGTAAGCACAGGTAGGATTTTGTAAAAGATGAGGTCCAACGGCTGAGTCAGGAGCAAGAGACTGGGTATTATTCTGGGGGGAAGATTTGTACCGACGAGCAGGAAGTAAGCATTTTTGGGAAAAAGAGCAAGAACGGATAGATTTGGGGACAGGTTATTTAATTCTGTCCCGCAGCCTTTAGGGAGTACGGCCTACATACCGACTGTCACAGTAGCATGAGAATTGATAAATCACAGAATTAAATAACCTGTCCCCAAATCTATCCGTTCTTGCTCTTTTTCCCAAAAATGCTTACTTTCTGCTCGTCGGTACAAATCTTCCCCCCAGAATAATACCCAGTCTCTTGCTCCTGACTCAGCCATTGGACCTCATCTTTTACAAAATCCTACCTGTTCTCTACAATATGATGACAGTAGATTTTCTATTCTTGCCCAAGGACGCTCACCTTTTTATCCATCTGCTTTTGAAGCCACTTACATCAACACTTCTAACTCCGCTCTCTGCCTACAAAAAGAATTCGTGTACAGCTTGAAGATTGTGCACTAGTAACGCTCTCTCATTGGTCCTTTTCCAGCCAATCACGGCTCGGATTTTTCCTATAATTCGCCGCTCATTTTCCTGCTCTCTCCATTCTGACGATTCTTCTTGACAAGTGTCAGACAAAAACCTTTGAAGATATGAAGATTTTAATCATCAAGGCAATTTTCAAGTTCTGCACCACCAACCAACTCTTCAAGTTTTTTGTTTTTCTAAATTTGCAGTTCTGCATACGAAATAAAATTAGTTAATCATAGTTTGCATTATTTCTGGCTGCAAAAAAAATTAAGGGCGTGCTTATGAATGGTTTAACTCTTATACCCACATTATACTATTCAAACCAGCTGCACAAGGGTGCAAAAGCCAAGGATTTTGTTTTTCATGTTGTTGAACGTTTTATTGCATTTACCCTAACATTGATAAAAACTGACAAATCAATTTTTGAAAAATATGCTTCAGGGACGGTTCTAAATGACAAAGTGAGGGTGGCCTTTATAGATAAATTTTTGTTTTTAAACTTACATTACCGATAGGACTTTTTTCACAAATTTTTAGTTTTTTAACGACAATCAAACTATTTGGTCATGTTTTTGCTTGATTATTGGCTGTAAAACATTTTTAAGAGCCAATTCGTGACAGAGCTAACAATTATATATCCTCAGGCTTCAGCTTTTAAGTTTACCTTGCGCTCAAAAACGATTTTGTGGTTGTTATTGTTGGTAGTTTTTGTTTCTCTGTAACAGAAATTCCTGTAATTAAAATGCTGTATTACGCATTTGATGTTAGTTTTTTTCAGGCAAGGTTTCAGGAGGGGAAGGAAAGTAAATCAAAGCAGAATCTTTTTCTTTAAATATCTTATAGGACCTACTTTTTTTGAAAACCGCTAATCTTTTAACCCTCTGTCTACCATGGGGTCCAATGGACGCCAAAATGAAATTTGATCTTTCATTACTTAGAACAGATAGCAAATACGACGTCCATGTAACCTGACTTTTCCTAAGTTTAGTTGATCTTCAACGATGTAGAGTATCACTAATCTCAGATAAACCGATATGGCTTAAAAAATAAAAACAGCATCGTATACCATGGGGTCCAATGGACCCCAAGCCAATAACTAACAGGCATTGTTTAGTTTAGACTGGCTGAGTTTTTTTTAATTATAGTCATTTTGTTTTGAAACAACTAATCTGATGTTTGAGACCACAAATATTAAAATTATCAGTTCGAAAAATTTTATTTTATAATATCAAATGGAAGTCAAATTAGGAAAAAACCATTGAAGAAGAATAGCCAGCTACTTTGAAAATGACGAAATTCTAATTTTTCCGGAAGAGAGAGAAATGAGGAAAGATGGAGCATAGAAGAATAGATTGAGTAGTAGTACATTTTGGATAGGGTGATTCGAATCTACAACTGCAATAAGATGATTGGAAGATGGCCAGTAGCCCTATTTTATAACATGATTCATGTTAGCACTATCAATGCATATACGTAGTATGACAGCAATTGCATAGAGAAAATAAATGAATTTTTAGCAAGAAAAGAACGAGTAAGCTTTAGATTCGCTAAGGAAAAGAGCTTCCTGGAATATCAAGTGCTGTGTAAATACAAAAAGAGCATGCAATTCAGCTTCAAAACCAGAGAAAAAGGACTACTGCAACCGAAAACCATGCAACAAAGGCTAAGAAAACCAGACGCTATTTTTGTAAATGAAGCACATATCGAAAATGCAGCGCCTGCAATAAGAACTTTCTCAAGTTATTTGCATGCATTGCAATAACTAATGGGCTCAACGCATTATTTTGCAGTTTTCTAAACGCTTTGAAATTGTAAGCGTTGGTTTACAGTATTGAAAAACCGTGCGTTTTGGTTTTTGTACAACCAACCGTTCTGCTGACTAAATCAGCTATGATTTCCATTTTTTTTTTTTTGATATTATAGCTGTTTGAATTTTTATGTTGTTGCGTTTTTTTTATGAAAATAATGATTAGAAACAAGCTGTAAAAAAGTTTATAAACATGCTCATCATTGCACAACCGCCAGGAAACGGTGCAGGATAAAGGTAATTGCAGTGCTCCATCTAATCTTTGGAGTCCCTGTCTAACTAATACAGTACGGTATATAATTAGGCCTAATTACCGCATTTTTGTATTTTTGGTGCGATTGTTACTTGTTTTTGTGTTTAAATTGTTCGTTTATATCATGGTTTAATGTTAATATGTTAATCTGGGTGAGATCGTTATAGCTAGATACTTTTATGAAATCTGGGGTCCATTGGACCCCAATGGTACAATTTGTTTGGAATTTTTTTGGTAGACAGAGGGTTAAAATAAATACTAATGTGCTGTCTTCTAATTTATGTTAGAAAGAAAACAAACACCACACCAAGAACAAAAAAACGAAAATATTTGCATTATCAGCAATTGAAGAGCTCATTTCCAAAACAGCTTGAGCACCATTTTTTCAAAAATGAGTTTATGGTATTATTCGGTAGGTGTTAACCTATGCTGCCGACCAACCAATTTTTTTGCCAAACCGTTTCTATCAGCTTCAAAATCACCGATAAAAATCGAGTTTTTTTCCAAAACCGCTTAAGCACCACCAAAGTTTATCTCTAAAACAGCTCGTATTCTTGTGAATTAATGACATATCGGAATAACGTCACGTCATACGGCGTTTTTGTCGAGAGATCATTTCTCCTACATTATTTTAGCGTTACAACAAAAACAGCTTATAATGACATAAATTGGTATACAGCTGAAAGTGAAACAAGCAGTGGGACATGGGCGTCGACAAGGGGTGGGGAGAGGTCATGGCTTCCTTCTGGATTTTTACAGCTTCATTTTTACATCTACAATATTTCAAAAATTCTTCCATTTTAGTAGTTACTGCTGACTTTATTCTTATTGGCCTCCTCCTAAAAAATTTTCTGCCGACGCCTATGCAGTGAAGGTAAATTTAATATAAGCTTAGTAAGAGTAGTTTCAGTACTATTTTGAAAATTAACTGATTAAACTTTAATTTTCCAAATTTTACTGCGACTGTGCCAATGACGACACAACTGAATTTCACAATCAAGATAACTTGTAAATTCTCCATAACTCTAAACCTCCAATAAACCAAGAGTTCTCAAGCTTTTGGTGTTATGGAGCCCAGTGAAGAGGTTGACCATTACTTACAGAGCCCCACAATAAATTTCTAAAATAAAAGCAAAAAAAAGAATAGCTTGCAGAGCCCCTAGGTTTCTCTAGCGGAGTCCTTGGGCTCTGTAAGGAGCACCAGAAGAATCTATGCAATAGACCACACAAGGTTGCTGCAATTTGATAAAAACGATTAGTTTTTATTCATTTTGCTTTTTATTCATGTTTTTGCTAGTTTGGTGAATAAACACGTACATTTTCGCAATTCAATTTTTTTTGCCTGTTTGTATCCACAGTTGCTTAGGTCCACATCTATTAATTTACAAACAATTATATAAAAAATAAATGAAGCATGTGAGATCTGAGCAAATACACTTTCCTAATGAAGTAGATGGCAATACATTTTAAACCACAAAAAACTTTTAAAAATATTTGCTCGATAAGGTTAAAAGAGTTTTTTGAGATTGCTTCGAAAGTACCGTAATAAAATGCTCAAAAGCTGTTTTGGAAACAAACTCTTCAATTATTGCAATACGTGAGAAAAAATATCAAAAAAAAGTACTTCGCAATGCTCGATTTCAGACGGAAAAAAGGTTTTAGGGACATTTCAGCGCGCATGGCATTGTGTTAAAGAGATTATTATGCTATTGCGTACCGCATTTCAGCAAAAAACAAAATTAGTTGTGTACTGTACTTAGATTCTTGCAATAGTATAGTCGCATACGGCAGCGAAAGAGATATATTAATACATTGTATTAACTGTAGCGCAGGTATAGTTTTGAATAAACAGAATTATTGCCTTACTTTTTAGAGCTAATTTTGTAAGACTTTGTAACACGACTTTAGGCCGAAACTAAATTCAGCAAGTAAACTTTGAAGCTAATTCGTCTAATCTTTTTAATTTTTTTTTTACAATACCGCCACAAACGCAAATCTTCAAAAACTAAGCTGCATTTAAAAACAAATTACTATATTTGAAGTTGTGTATGTAATATTAGCTAACATTCAAAGGCAAGACAGACTTCTTCGTTGAAGCTTGCAAAATATAATAAAAACGTACCCAGTCACGTTGTCAAAAATCAGATATTCAGCAGCAGGATCTTCAAAATTGTCTGCATTTGATCTTAAAGGAGAATTATCACATCTGCAAGAAAGGCTTGATAATTGTTAAACCTGATTAATTTGGTAAAACAATCATGATGATGGAAATTTGAAATAGTGATTTCTTTTTTCGAAGAAAATGCCACATTCTGTAGCTACTATAGGATCGAGACATGTTTTTATTCCAGATAGAGAGTATCATTTCAGTTTTAGATGTAAAATATTGATTACAGGAAAATACTAATTTAGTATTGCCGCAGGCTTCATAAGAAGTTCAAATGATAGCTTATGATTACTTCTAAGGGTAAAGGCGATTCATGACACCTGCAAGAACAAACCAACCCACGCACCAAAAAAATAAATTAATAAAACAAACAAGAAAATTAGGCAAAGTTATTCAAAATTTGAAAAAAATAGAATGGGGCAGCCGGTTTTGAAAGTGGCAAGCAGACACCAACAAAAAGCAAATCAGTCTGAGTATCCCTCACTGCGAACGATATTCAAACTATGTATTATGCTTAGGATTGTTCAGTAACGTATTTTTTTCAATTAGATTTTGAAGAAAAAAAGAAAAGGTTGAAAGATATACAGTATATGAGAAGCTATTTAACAAACCAAAATACCCATGGTTTTAAATCCACAAAAATGTACTTTTTTGAGTGAAAAAAATCTTTCCCAAATAAAATATTTTTTCGAGAAAAATACCACCTTATACGGTAACCGTAAAATCGATTGTAATAGAATAAGTTCTTTACCCCAAAATGGACAACATACAAAATAGCGTGTAATTGATAAGCAAGCTAAATATGCTATTGACACATGCGAATTCAGTTAATTGCCCAATTTTGGGCGAAGGTGCTGATTTTATTCATTTTCAGTTTTTTAATGTTTTTATCTCTTTTTTTAAAGAAATATTGATTTGAAATGATTAGTACTATAAAAAAAGATTTTCAGTAGATTTATGTTTTGACAGTACAGTAGATACTGCAGGAGCACAGTTAATTTATTGATCTTGTATCTATTTAATGTAAACCATTCAAACTTAGTAAACGGACAGAAAATATATACCAAAAGAGAAAATTAAGATCTTTTAGTTATATAGTTGCCGTATTATTGCAAAACTATGCATAACTTTTGGTATCGCTATTAAAGACCTCTTAACATTAAACAAACTAACAAATTTTATTAATTTAATGCCTAAATGTATGAGGAAATTGTCAAACAACACTATTCCGAACCGTACACTGTTCTATTTCAGCATTTATGCAGTGCATGCGGTACTGCACTTTTGCACTTTGCTTTTAATTGTAATTGCAATTACATTTTTATTTTTCAAGTTGCCTTTGCTAGAAGACTGCAAAAGAAACTTTCGATCTTCGGGTCAAGCTGGCACCTGCTTATCATACATACCAAATATGGTTGAGGTGTCACATTTTCTCTTTTATGCTAAACGTCAAGCAGGTGAGCTGTAAATATCAATTTTTATACTTTTTGATTTGCTCGACCGGGGATCGAGTCCAAGTCTACCGTCTTAGCAGCAGACGCTCTATCCACTCGATAAGTGATCTTTTTTTCACTGATGTGAGATGTGCAAATTGAGAATCGACATGTTTTCTGCAGGGCTTGATATTGTACTTTGACTAGTTTCTTCCATAACACTTTCATTTGAATTAGCAAAGGTGTCTCCACTTTCATGTCTGCAAGCGAAAAACAGCAATACAATAAATAAAATGCTAATTTTTTTTCGTTTTTGTGATTTTGCTTTTTGATTGCTTTTACAGTATATTGCAATGCCGGGCGCCTGCTGTCGCAGCAGGATTAATGTTTTTTTTAGTTTAACCAACACCTCTAAATTTATGTATATCATCGGTTTTCATAATTATTTTCATTATGGTGCTACTAAACACTGTTTTTAAACAGCACCAGAATGCAAAAAAAGTAATAATTAGAAAAATAACAACAGACATAATCCTGCACAGAGTATTGTAGAAGACAGTAAATGCATTATCGAAAAATTATCTTTAAACTAGCAAAATAGTATATTTTTGAAAGTTAAAAACATAACTCAATGCATCCTGTCATTAATTTTGCGTACATTTACAAAACAAACGATTATTCATACTGTAATTGTGTTTTGTGCTTCTATGCTTGTATATTGTAATATTATTATTACAGAACTTCATGGCATGCTAGGTTTTTATATTTTTGATTATGTGAAGATTGAATGAATCGTCTTGTTACTTAAATTTCAAATTAAAATCTCCATCTATCCGAGACTTTTTTGCCTACACATCTTGATCAATTTACCTGGAACTGGCAGAAACTGCAATTGATTTTTCTTTTTTTGTTTTGCGACAAAAGCAGCAAGTCATTCCAATCAAAAAGAAAATGGCAATAGCGCCAACCACAATAACTTCGCTAAAGAGTGCTAAATGTTTTTCATTATTATTCAAAAAAAGCTCAATAACATCTAATGAAGATATCTGATCAATGACAATAGCCTATGTGCAACAATGCAAATACCAGCGATATTTGAAGAAGGTTCGGTATAGGCCATTAGCTATCGTTTACTCTAAAAAAAAAAGTTTTGTTTTGAAAGATTTGTAGTAATGTCAGATTCAGACATTATAAGACATTTATGTAATTCAAACGTCAGTTTATTCATATTCTAAAAAAATAATGCTCTAGATCACATTGCAATTAAACTCAAAAATTTGAACTACGTTTTTTCCTTTTTGGTTCAATGGCTTTTCCAAAGAAAAAAGTTTAATAACCTCCCAAACTTACTTATTTGCTCTGCAAGCAAAATATCTGTTTTTGTTTCAAACTCAAGTAGTTGACTTTTATATTCATTTTCCAGAACTCTAACAGCGGAAAACAATTCTATGGTATAAGCTGTGTCAGTCAATAATAAATCGAACTTCCAAACATTAGATGTTCCATTCTTTTCGTCCTAAAGCATCATATTTTCTCACTGTTATTGGTACAGCTATTATTGCATATTGGCAAAATCAGTCTATCATGCACTGAAATTAGATTATTTTACAATCATACTGTGTACATTTTTTTGAACGAGGTAACTCCAAATATTGTTTGCAAAATTTTCGGGCGTTGTAACTTGTATTTTTGCTTATTTGATCTTACATAATTTTTTAATTTTCATTTTAATGATTGATGAAAAGCAAAATATTTATAAAGGACAACTTATATATTAGCTTTCTATTTTACGTTAGCGCATTGTCGTTTTAGTTTGATGACATGCAATCATATGGGTATTAGCAACATACCACAGATTTGTTCAAATTTTTGCGTTTGTGCAATGCGACAACGTTGTAATCAAAAACTCCAGTAGGAAATTTCCACTCAATTGTGATTGTCTGGTGTGTTGTTGAAATTCCTACTTCCGTAAGCGCTGCCAGGTCTGATAAATTTCAGTTGATTTTAGTCAATAAAAAGAAAGCTATTGTAGGAAATGTCATTAGTCAGTGGGAGACTTTAGTATGACTATAATTATGAAGCATCAGTGCATTTTTTATTGGGAGTTCTCTAGTATTCAAACACTATTTAGGATTTTGCTAACGCAGAATTAGGTTTTTTAGCTTTTGAATATGCCTTTTTTAACCCGAAATGCATAATAATTCACTTGTACAGTATTTTATGATAATTTGCAGTGTTAATTCAGTTGCAGCTTTCACGTGCCAAGTTGCTTTGAGTAGAGGATAGCGCAGATGATGTAGCGGTGTTTGAGTAAATTCAGCAATACTTTAATATTGGCGGCTTAACTTATTGGATTGCCGGAGTATTTTTTTTGAAAGCCATTGCAGTTGTTGATAATGTGAGGGGCCTTATTGTAAACGGAATTTGTTCCGTTTGTTTAACTTCTTAATTTTGGGTTCGTTTGTTGTGCTGCATATTTATCCTTCTGTCACTAGACTTGCGTCAGACACTATATGTTGGTTGATTTGCAGGCTTTTTATTGCTTGCAAATCATTTTTTTTTTTGGAGGAATATATCGCCATAAGCTGTTTTATTTTTGTGCTGAGGCTGCTGCAATGTAATCGGGCACATTGCAATAATTTGTGAGTTGATCGAGCCATGTGAATAACGTGGCTTATGAGTGATAATACCATTTTATCGAAACTGCTTGAGTATGGTGTTATTTTGCCATTACAGTAGACTATAATGAGAAACATGCTGTAATGTAATAGATTAGTGGTACAATTGTTTTTAGAATTTTTTTTCAAACAATTTTTTCTTGCATCATGAAATTAAGTATTTGTACTGAAATTATTTGTACATTGAAAGTGTAACAACTAATATAATTGAAGAAAGGTTTTAGTTTTTGCAAGATTTATAGAACTTGCAAATAAATAGATATGCAAACAAATAAAATTATGATAATTGCAAAATGCAATTTTTGTTATTTTAATACGTTAATACAGCATGTTACACAGTGTTGAAGCATATAAAAAAGCCTGATGTCAACCACAGGCAGTTGTGAATTCTGATATAGGTAAATAGTTTAGTTGAAGCAGAGCATTTGTTTACTTACTTTCAGCAACATTAAGTTCAGCAGCACTAGATATGCCTGCAGAGTTTCTTGAATTAACTGTTATAAAAATTTTTTCTCCTTTCAACAAGTCTTAATTATAAAGGAGAAAATTTGTGTTTCTGGTTTATGTTTTTCTTCGTGCGATTCAGACCTCTGTATACTTTCTGATGTCCATTCCAAAAAATAATTTGTAATCACATTTCCTACCATAGGTTTTCTACAGCTAATGCAAAGTTCAGTTGAATTATTTAAAGCTGGCAATTCTTCGCCGCAAAGTTGAAGATGTGAAGGAAGATCCGCAACTGCGAAAAAAATTAAATTAAATGAGTTGAGGCAAAGTAATCGTACAAAAAAAGCAAAATCAGGCTACGAAACAGAATGTGCTGAATCGCAAAATAAAGTTATACATACGCGTATATGATTGAGGTCTATATTAAGATTAATTGAATAAAGTTGTTCATATACGGCGTAGTAGAGGAAGAGAAAGACCGAAACAAGCATGCCAAAATCAAGTAGAGAATGAAATAAAGAAAAATGGACTGGTGAAAAAGGATGCATATTGTGATCGAACGAAATAGCAAGGCGTGCTAAAGACAATGACCATACAAAATCTGGCCAACTCCGTCAACGGGATCAACACCAGACCCGAGATGAGATTAATGCTCCAGTAATTAAGCTTGATAAAATGTAAAATTTTCATTTTTTGTGGACTGATAGGAACTAATATTTGAGCCAAAATATTGTAGTTTTAGTAAGCTGCTATATTAGATGAAAAGTAGGCTGCGCTGCTAAAAATTCAAATTTTTTTATTGTTTTAAAACTAGTAAAATTGCAAAGCTTTTTTCCGTAATTAAAACAAACACAATGCTTTTCAATATTTAACAAATAAAATTAGCGATGGCAGCTTTCAAGCGATCTCCTAGTTGAGAAATTAGCAAAAAAATAATTTATTAGCATTACTTTTTTATAACGCCAATTACATTTTTAAAGCCAACGATGATTAGTGTGGTTATAGTTATACGTGAAAATGCGATCGGCGGACGTCAAAATGCTCATAAAATGATATCGTTACCGCAATGAAACTGTTCTACCTTTTTGACCTTTTGGTGCCGTGCTAATGAAAACTTCTCTTTGCAATACTTTTATCTATCGATATTACAAATAATGCAACGGTTGAATGTGAAATTTCTTAAATTATCAAATCTTCCCTTATACTGGTTGTTTACGCCGAAGTGTATAAAAGAGACCCATTTCATTATTGGCCTGGGCAACACTGCTTTTTTCGAAGAAATATCGAAGCGGTGGTCAGCCGTTTGCAACGCTGTATTCAGTTTGACTTGTACGAGATTTAAAGGCGGTGAATCATCAAGCCAATTCCGGTGGTTTACAATAGCTAAAATTGAACTATAATTTTTGTTATTTTTTGTTTTGATTTTGGGGCTGCGTTTGCAAAGATATTCTACAAATACAAAAAGATGTCCCCCTGAAAAAAGTTTTTGGAAACTCTGAGTTTTGTTCTTCCCGCCAAAACCACAGTTCTCTAAACTATTTAGCCTACTGTAATCTTATTAAACTATTAGGCCTAACTATCTCTAAACCATTAGGCCTAATAGTTTGGAGATAGTTAGGCCTAATTAGACCTAGCTATTTAGAAATAAACGATTTAGAAATAAACTATCTCTAAACTATTAGGCCTACCACAGTTCTCTAAACCATTAGGCCTACTGTGGTTTAGGCGGGAAGAACAAAACTCAGAGTTTCCAAAAACTTTTTTCGGGGGGACATCTTTTTGTATTTGTTGAATATCTTTGCAACTGCAGTCCCAAAATCAAAACAAAAAATATCAAAACTTATAGTTCAATTTTAGCTATTGTAAACCACTGGAATTGGCTGGATGATTCACCGCCTTTAAAACTACGACCTTCCGCTCCAGAAATGAACGCTTTACCGTTTGACCAAATGGCTGGCGAAGTTCTTAAATCTTAATTGACTAACTTAAGTTTATTCACAAAATTGCCTTGGCCAGGAGACAGCGAAGGGACCTTTCGGTCTTCGAGTCAAGCTGCCACATGCCCATCTGCCTACCACGTGTGGTGGTGTTTTCACACTGTCTCTTTAATTACTGAACGTCAAGTAGGGAAGCTGTGATTACCAATTTTTATAGACTTTGGCTTGACCCGACGGGGAATCGAACGCGAGTTTACCATTTCAGTAGCAGACGCTTTATCCACTCGACCACTGTAACTTGAGATCAATTAAAATCGTAATTCTGAAAACTTTGTTCATTTGTTTGTTAGGCTAAGACATACGAGAATATCAATGCTCAAACCGGTAAAAAGATGTTTTTAACATGTCAATATAAAGCACGATGTTGAATTTCAGCAAACTTTTTTTGATTTTGCGCACAAACTTATAATCTCGTTTTTATTTAAAAGACTACAATGTCTTTCCAATCACAATAAATACAATCCGAAATAGTCACCAATCAATTTGGAGTGCCCCAGGCAATAATTTAGCCCCCTTACTGTTTTTGATATATGGGTGTCCCAGAAGTCGCGCAACAACTTCATAGCAGATGTTTTGGTGCCATAATCCATTTGATATGGGCGTTTTATCACCTTGATTCGAGAAAAAAAATTGTTTGCAAAATTTGAACCGCTTATGACGTCATTGAACTGTGTATGACGTAATTGAAAAAATGACGTCATTTACTAGAAATTGGTCATGATGTCACTATGATGACGTCCTCAACTCAAAACTAGTCGTTCTGAAAATTTTTGCTGAACAACCACATGCCAAATTTAGTGTTCCCATGACTTTCGGTTAAAAAAATCTACAGTTGGTGTGCGACATTTGGGGAAACCCTGTATGCATGACATACCTAAAACCTTAAACACAACCCCCATATTATTTGGTAATGATAAGTGCCTGATAATCGACGCTGCCAATTCGCCAATTTTGCATGATAAAATAAATCATGATTTACGGATTTTACTGGAATGGCCGACCGCCAACAAAATAACTGTTAACCCTAAAAAATCTTTAGCGCTAATATTGCCCCAAAAAAATCACCAATCCTATCCCAATGATCGAAATAGATTTCAAGAATAATCCAGTTTTCGTCAATAAATCAGTAAATTATTAGGGCATTACAATTGATAAAAAATTAAACTTTGCAAAATATATTACAAAGTTAAACAGTAGAAATAATCTGATCTGACACAAAATCAGTCAATTCATTTACAATCAATACATTAAAAACGAAAATGCTAAAATCGATTTCGGTCTCAAAGGACCATCATCAGTATCTGAAAACAGCAAAAATTTAGAAATACAAAGACCGCGCAAAAATACTGCAACAGCCACTGCAAAAATTGTGGTGCATACAAAAGACGTCACTGCGCATAAAAGGCAAGTATAAACAGACGCGCAGTACAGTGCATCAAAAAAGAGCAGTAGTAAAGACTGAACAGTAAAAAGGTGTAACGGTGTACAGAACAACTAGGAAACTACATTACACAAAATATGGTTTTGCTAAGGTTAGTTTTTGCTTTGAGTTTATGGATCCACTGACTCTCATAAATATCTAAATTACTAGGGTCGTAGGGTATAAATACATAGGTAATTTCGTAGCACTCTGAAAGTTGAGGGTTAATTTGGTCCTGGTGAAAGTTAGCAAAATGGAGACGGAGAGCAGCGTTATCATTCTTTTGTTGAGTATTGGCTTTCCATTGGCTACGATGGGCAGTCCACCTTTTCGACAATTTGTTAAAAGTTTGTCCAACATATTGTTCTGAACACAGCTTGCAAGTCGCTACGTATACATCTTAATCAGCGCATGTCAAACTTTGCTTCAACGAGAAAGTCCTGCCACTTGGACAAACTTTTAACAAATTGTCGAAAAGGTGGACTGCCCATCGTAGCCAATGGAAAGCCAATACTCAACAAAAGAATGATAACGCTGCTCTCCGTCTCCATTTTGCTAACTTTCACCAAGACCAAATTAACCCTCAGCTTTCAGAGTGCTACGAAATTACCTATGTATTTATACCCTACGACCCTAGTAATTTAGATATTTATGAGAGTCAGTGGATCCATAAACTCAAAGCAAAAACTAACCTTAGCAAAACCATATTTTGTGTAATGTAGTTTCCTAGTTGTTCTGTACACCGTTACACCTTTTTACTGTTCAGTCTTTACTACTGCTCTTTTTTGATGCACTGTACTGCGCGTCTGTTTATACTTGCCTTTTATGCGCAGTGACGTCTTTTGTATGCACCACAATTTTTGCAGTGGCTGTTGCAGTATTTTTGCGCGGTCTTTGTATTTCTAAATTTTTGCTGTTTTCAGATACTGATGATGGTCCTTTGAGACCGAAATCGATTTTAGCATTTTCGTTTTTAATGTATTGATTGTAAATGAATTGACTGATTTTGTGTCAGTTCAGATTGTTTCTACCGTCGATGAAATTTATCCACAAAATCGTCTTCTGGTACTTTTTTGGTCTGGGTTTGATTCTCTGTGTTCTCTCATCAATAATTATGTTACAAGTTAAAATCTGAATTATCTAAATCTTTAGGTATCTTGCCTAAATTGCAGAACATTTTAACTTTTACAGCTCTTCGTAAATTATACTATACATTAGTACGGTTTACTCCCAGTTATTATATTATATTGTAATCTGGGGTAACAGTTATGATAATCATTTGAAAAGATTGATTGGTCTTCAAAATAATGCTGTCAAAATAGTTACAGTTGGATAGTGGCAGGACCACGTTACATTATTTTTTCATCGATTACAAATCTTAAAACTGAAGGACTTGTATGTATATTGTATATGAAGCAGCAAAATCAATGCACAAAAATTCGCGGAAAAAGCTACCGAATTGCTTAAATTGTCACATTACTCCAAGCATTTAAACCGATACACACACGAACAACGCGGCTCGCTTTATCTAAACTTAATTTGTATTTACAAAAGTATAGAAGCAAAAATTACAACAAAGTTTTAAATATCAAGGAGCCAAGATTTGAAACTTGGAACCACAAGAATTAAAAAAATTTCTATTCGATCAATTTAAATTAAATTACAAAAACTATTTATTGTTAAATTACAAAAAATTCACAATTCTAAATTAATTAAAATAGATAAAAGCTAAAGTTTGATTTATACGCAACATATTGAAATCAGCTTGAAAAAAACTGACACACCCAGCAGCTTGACATGACTAATTTAAAGGTGGCTACTTTACTCGATGACCAAAAGTCCTTTGCAGCATCCTGTTCTTTTTTGTATTTATGCGTGTCCATGAGACTTTTTTTATTGTTTTGAATGAAACGAAATAAACGAAAATAAATGAATAACTTCCTTTTCAGCAAATACCAAAAACTCTTAAGAAAAAACAAAACAAACCCTTGACTAATGCAAGATTAAAATTTACGCCAAAATGCAGAAATACTGTGCATTAATAACAGGCGTTTTTCGAAACACAAGTGACATTTTCAGACTTGAAAATTCTTATGAAATAATTAGGTACCTGTCACGGTTTTAATAGTTTCTGAAAATGTACCCACTCTATCATCCGAATCAATAGGAATCACGTAGAAACTATATTCAATGCTGGAGATTAGTTGAGGTATTGTTATCACTGTGCCTTTGGCGTCGTAGGTTATATTTTTAGGTAAAAGTACAACTTCATATCGATCAACAACCGTAGCTCCTCCTCCAGTACTCGGAGTTGACCACTTAAGAGTTAAAGATGTTTTCGTTGATTGAGTGATCGCTAGCGATTTTGGCTTGTCAAGCCCTGAAAATTTTTGGGGTTACAAAATTGCTGGTACAAATAACAAAGTTGCGAAAAAAAAAATACACATTATATTATGTTTACGGTAATTCAAAAGAGCTGTTTGCCACTATGTTATTTTACAAAGCTTTGCTCGTAAGACTTAACGGCAAATACCCGCAGAAAAATCAAGAAAAAATAATTTGAATCAAGAATCAGGACTGGAATAGCGTTTGTCGTCATATTTACAAAGCAAAATTGTCAAAAATATCACAATTAATTTATTACTAAAACAAAAACTACTGTATACAGACAGAGTCTTATAGGCACAATCAAACCTATGATTAACAGCCTAAGACATACTGTTTCAGAATCGACATTCAACTTTTATTTGTCTTTTATTCTTTTATATTGAAGACGTAGCCATTTTAGGCGAGCTACGACGAGAGCAGAGGATATTGATAGCGTTTTATTTCTAAAGATTATTAGCCTAGTTTAAGCTCTAGTCTGAATTTTGGTACTAGTTTTGAGCCTTTCAGCCTACTGGAGACCTAGCCATTTTAGGCGAGTTTTGAGAAGAGTAGAGAGTTAGCTAGCCTATCGTTCTTCTGAGAGATTTAAGGTAAGATTTGTACTTTAGTCGGTAAAGATTTGGTTTGTAGCTTATATAGCTTCTTTCGGTAAAGATTTATTTAAAGGCAGTGAATCATCCACCCAATTCCAGTGATTTACAGTAGCAAAAATTGAACTATAATTTTTGTTATTTTTTGTTTTGATTTTGGGACTGCGGCTGCAAAGATATTCAACAAATACAAAAAGATATCCCCCGACAAAAAGTTTTTGTAAACTCTGAGTTTTGTTCTTCCCGCCTAAACCACAGCAGGCCTAATAGTTTAGAGAACTGTGGTTTAGGCGGGAAGACCAAACTCAGAGTTTCCAAAAACTTTTTTCGTGGGATATCTTTTTTTATTTGTTGAATATCTTTGCAACCACAGTCCCAAAATCAAAACAAAAATATCAAAACTTATAGTTCAATTTTAGCTATTGTAAACCACCGGAATTGGCTGGATGATTCACCGCCTTTAATAGCGTTAATTTCATTGGGTAAAGATTTTTCAGTTGGGATTTACTTATTTTGGCTAAAATTTGACGTATTGATGGGTAGAGATGATAAACATAATCGGTAAAGATTTATTCCCTGATGGAAAATTGGTAAAGATAAATGTTTTGAAGATTTTTATCGCTGTGATGTTTGTCCTTTTAGCCTTGCTAGCGTTACTGATGAGCCCTGAGATTGGGCGAAACAGCTGTCTAAGACAAGCTATTGCACACTATTTTGAATTGAACTATTTTAAACATCTCTTGTAATCTTGTGATTACCGGTACCTAATATTTTGGGGGAAAAAATTGTGCTAGGATCTGGTTAATTTGCGATTCTTTGCCTTTCTACGCTCATGGTCATACCTGAGTAGTTCTAGCTGTTTTGACAAGAAATAAAAGACGAATGTCGATTCCAAAACTGTATGTCTCAGGCTGTTAATCACAGGTTTGATTGTGTCTACAAGACTCTGCATACTGTCTATAGCTTATTATTAATTTTCTTTGTACATTGTTATTAATGAAAAACTACTGAAGCTGATTGAAAATTAAAAAGTGGAACGATTCAATATTGAGCTGAAAAGCTAGAAGTGCGTAAATTACAATAAAGACACTTTTAGTAACCTAATACTAGCAAAATAAGTCAAGAAACAACCTTTTGTTGTAATTATTATTTTGAAATAAGGCTTTTTTTATTTAATAAATGAACTTGGCTATATGCAAAAATACAGCTCGTGCTCTCCCTGTGATTTTTATATGAACATGTCAAAAGTTGTTTGACGTCATTATAAAATTTGCATAGACAAAGCAGATGTGTTTATCGATGCAATTTTTGTTTCCAAATTTGATATGCAGTCTTGTATCATTGCATGTTTGAAAGTTTGATTATTCTAAATTGCTGCTAATGTTTGCTTCCAAATTTTTGATTGCAGTTTTATATCATTGCATGTTTAAATGTGTTATTCTTTTCGCTTGATGAGACCCTTAAGCAAGGTCGAAACGCGTCGCGATAGCTCATTCGCACTGTATGTTACAATAGTAAATTGCATAGATGAATAACTCATGCTTCTAAATGCTTGCCGTGAAGATGGCCTAAGTTACTGGTCGAAACACGAAAACCTATAGTTTTAGGTTGACAATCATTGAATAGCAAACATTTTAATGATTCTGAATTGCTGCTAATTTTTAGAAAAATAAATGCTATGAATAAATTGTGGTTAGTACCGCATAGTTTTCCGTTGTAAATGAAATAAACAACTATAAGCTTGTTTGATTAAAAAAAAAAAATTGTCTTTTATCCAGCAAAATCACATGCGGTATAATAGAAGAAAAAGTAGTTTAAATGTTTGCAATTAAAGTTTATTGGAAACCTTATTTTTTGGACTTTGAAACAAATATTTGCATGCAAATTATCGCAAGCATCAAATTCGTTGACTCGCTAATTTTTCATGGCAAAGTTACAGGAAATCGATAACCGTTTCTTGGTCCGCCTTTGCATCATTGAGTTTGTAACAACGAGTGCAAATAAAATTACTTCCAACTACTTTCACTTTCGACTTGAATTTTAATAGAGAATGTGACATAACTTATAAATTATCTAACATCGTTACGTAACAATCAAAATATTTGCTGAATATACTCTATAAACTAAAATTAAGATCATTTATTTCGGTAAAGAAATGATTTTGTAAGCAAATTGATGATTAACCTACATGTAAAATAACCTATAGTAAATTATGTGAAATTTCACTATATTATTCAAAACAATTATTAGTTTTTTCTTGTCCTCCTTTTGTTAAGCAGAAGGGTGGTTAAAAAATACATAAATAGGCCCAAAAAAAGCAAACAATGCGCAGTGTTGTGCATTTCAGTTTAGTATCGATGTATGAGGTCAAAGATAATTAAAAGGAGTGTAAGTATCAGGCCACATCAGACACTCAAGAAAATAAGAAATGCTTCTATCTACAGTACGCTATTTTGTTAGTTCTTTTTTATTGAACTCAAAAAAATATAATTGTTGCACCAATTCTGTACAACGCATCATGGCTTTGTGGTATGTTAACGCACAATTTCCCGCATTGCAGGAATTATTTTGGCCTAATCTAACTTGCAGTACTTTAACTAACTTTAAAGTATGGACAATTAATAATTAAATGCGGTTGAAGCTTGAATATTTTTAACAATTTAATGAAAATTAGCAACCGCTAAAGTGAAGTTCTTGACATTTTTCATCGTTGCCAACTTACGTGTAATAACTTTTGTATTATCAAATTCCCCGGCTATCATTTGATTTCCAATGACTGCAACAAAAACTGTGTACTCGGTGTTTGATGTTAATAGTTGAATGTTAATTTTGGTATTTTCAGTAATAATTGTGTCGCTGCAATTATCACTTTCCCAGAAAAGAATGTATTCGCTGATCTCTGTCGCGCCTCCGCCTTCACCAGACTCTTTCCAACTCACAATGAATAAGTGGGAGGTGATTTCTTCAGCCATGTACAGAAATGACTTTTCAATTACTGAAAAAATAAAAATAAAAAACAAGCTGCAAAACCGCATCGGTTTGACACACTTGATCTGAAAGAGCCTCAAAAATATTGTGCTTTAACAATTTCATCAATGCTGCCATTTTATAGTTGTGAATCAGCGGTGGCCTCAGCTCAATGGCAGAGCGTATAGGGCTAGTGATGGATGGGTTGCTGATCCCTGGTTCGATTCTCGAACTGGCAATGCGTTGTTGTGACCTTTGAAAAGACACTTTTTGCTAATTTTCCGATTGAGGTCAAATCGTTTTAGTGACTCAGCATGATGAAAGACTTGCAAACAAAACCCAAAAAGTGCTCTGCGTTGGCTTGGTTAGACAGACGCAAAGTACCTGGTTCATACGAACGAATGAACAGCTGCAGATTATCATTCGTGCTGCATTTTAGTGCCACGCTGAAACGGTTTTTAAGCTTAGTTTTTAATTTTAGTATGTAAACCATTTTAATGCCTAGTTTTATCGAAGCTTTTAGAGCTTATCTAATTCACTTTTAAAATTCTAGTAAAAAAGATCTGATACAATGTATTTTATTGAAGTGCTGTAAAGTGTATCCAGTGTTCAATAGGTGTTGTTAAGAGAACACTAGCACAATTCTCAGAAATTCATCAATAACATCGCATTCAATATAAGTATATTTTACTCACTGATTGACGACAAAACATCAAATAATATTTACAATACAGGTACCAGTAACAATAAGTTCAAAAATAAATTTGTTGAACTTCAGCAAATTCTGCAAAGATAACGCTATATATTGAACCAAGCAAAATACACATATTGTTTTGGTATAAGTTGCAGTGAAAGTCCTATAGTATTAAAGCAAAAACATTACTCTTGAATTTATATATCGTATCCGGAAGTGTGGTGAAAGAAAAATATTTTTATTATGTTTTGTTTCTTTCAATTTTCTACATGATCCTAATCTGTTTTCTATATTTTTTATTTTTTATTTTTTTTTGAAAAATCAATTTTTTATTTTTATTTTTTTATTTACATGTTTTTTTTTTGAAAAATCAAAAATATTTGCTGCAAAGCAAAAGTTTGCAGCATCTTCATGTTTCTTTCAGTAGCTAGGCTGAACAACAAAATAATAGTCTTTATGTAATTTAACTTTTAACCTTTTCTATTCGGAAAATACAAATTTTGCTATCTATTGTACAGAAAGGTCAACTTACGTCACCTTACAATCTACCTACATCACCTCACACCATGTTTAGAATTCATCGAGCATCTAATGGCGCATTCAAAACGGAACCTTACTTTTGCAAATAGCTAAAAAACGATCACAATATCAATAACTGAAACACCAAAGTATTACCAGTATTAACTCAAAATCATTTTTTTTTGAAAAGTATTTTGCAATTAAAAAAACCGCATTCAAACTTAATTTACGTTTTGATATTTCTAAAACTTTCGTTATATGACTAATTTAGAATGCAATGGAAAGTAAAACTCTTGGAAAATATCGTTTTAGATGTTTATCATTATTACCTGGTTTTTTCTTACCTGCTGTACCAATTTTTGAATCGCTTACGTCACTTTGGATTTTCCTATTGCTCTGCAAAGAATATATTGTTTGCATGCTACTTTGATAGTTTTCGTTGGATTCCAAATCACTGATCAATGTGCTATTGCTCTTTGTGGTTATATGTTTCAAACTTGAATTATTTTTTCCGCAAAATATAAGATAATATTCAAAACCTTGGTTTGTTTCATCATAGTGAGGGTGCTCCCAATATACATGTATCAGGCTAGAACTTGATGTTGAAGTTACATTAAACCTTACAGGTGGCGGTGCTGAATAAAAACATTATTCGTTACTGTCTGCTTGTGTAACACAAAGTATTAAGCTTTAAGCTTAGCAAACTACGAAGATACTTTTAAGAGTTTCTGAGCATGCTTATGGCTACTATTTAATAGCTGATTTTTTGAATGTAACAATTTTTTTGAATCATCTCAACCAATAAACCCAAAAATGTGAATCATTCACGGTTATAAAAACTATTTTCCACAGGCCTTGAACAAAGAAAATCAGATTGTTGTAATTTAAGCATGGGTTACAAAATTTCCAGCAATCATCTGATCCTTTCACTTTTTCACCATCCGAATTTTTTGAATTTAAAAATCAGCCAAAATTAACTGCATATACTGTAAATAAGTAGCCTGCAAATAAGTTGAACATGATTATTTCATTATAACGTTTCACCTAATTTTTGTTGAAGATTAACCTATATTGCCAGAGTCGACACAGAAAAAACTTTTCCGTCGAAGATCTTAAACTGGTTTTCACTTTTTTTCCGGGCTAATTTTTTCCTAAGCTAATTGGTTTGTATTTGGTTTTGCTGAGTTTTCGATGTTGGAAAGTGGTTACATTTTGCGTATGTACATGGCTGGCCCGCGGGTATTTTGGTTTAATTCATTCTGGCAATTATGGAGAAAAGTTCGGACATTCCTGCTCTGAAGAATTTCTTCACCAAAAAAATGCAATAATATTTTATTTTTTGCTGCATGTACGAGTATGCCAGTGCTAGAAATTAGAATCCCTTAAATCCTGCAGTTGATTTAATCTGGTTTTCTCTAAGTGGAGAATCCTTCATGCATTATCATCATGAGTGGTTTTACATGCAAGTAAACGTTTTGAGAAAATCGTTAAAGCCGCGCTGCGCTTACTAAACAAAAAAAAAAATTGAAAAAAATGTTTCAAGGTTTACTATGATTTAACTTTCCACAAACGTCAAACTGTAGATGAAAAATTTAGTTAAAAAGTTTGTGAAGCTGATCTAATTGCAGTAAGTATTTATTGTAAGTTGTTTGCAGTACATTATTTTGCTGTAAGTCTTTTTACTTTATACTGTACGTAAATCCAGTGGCGGATCTAGAAAACTTTGGTGGGGGGATGATAAAACTTATGAACACAAATTGTGTATAATCTCAAAATTTTGGGTGTTTATGATTAATGTTCTTGACCTCGCGCAAACTTGGAAACATTTTTGATCTGTCCCATCCCAAAAACGTTACCAGGACATATAATATTTTTTTTAATTTAACCAATGACATAAAACCAGTTTCATGTCATTGATTTAACCAATTCAAGTCAAATTAATAACATAAAACGCTCTTTCCGTCTTTCCTGCTTCAAAAATCGTATTTATTAAACTTTCGCCATTATAATCGTCTGTATCTACACAGAACAGTCGCGTTGCCAGAAATTCGCAATGAGGGAGCTGCTTTGGGGGTGTGAGGCAGAGCCCCCAGCTGCCGGGAGGCAAGGGGGTCTGGGGGCGGAGCCCCCAGAGATCGAAAATTTTGCATCTTTTTGCAAAAATAACTAAATTTTAGGGCTATTTTGATAAAAAATAATGCTTTCAAAACGTGGCATAGCAATCGGTAGTGCAAACATGATTAAACCGTTGCATAAATGGGCTATGTGAGAAGTGGCTAGTGGAAAAAATTTTCTCTTGTTTAAATACTGGTAGATCATAAAATCCTATAGTTTAATAAAACTCACACGGAGTAATCTATTTCTACTATATACTATAGAAAAAAATAATTGGAGGGGGGCTCATGGAAAGATATTTGAGAGAGGTGATTAGTAATTAACTAAATCTGAATAGATTTCCCCTGTTCGTGAGTTGATAATATTTTGTTGATAAAAACTATGTTAAGCATTTTCAATGAGCTATTAAATTTGATTGCTTATTTTTGGCCATTTTTTAAAGTTTTTATTGATTTGTGAGTTTTATTTTCGACAAATTAGCCCCTCTAAATACGTATATGGTTCAAAAGATACTTTAAATCACGTTTTATTCCATTCCAATCCAAAAAACAGTCTCAGAAGTGCTAAAAACGTGGTATTTTTCTTATTCTGCATTTTGGTCGACAGGCCAACGATGGGCAGAAGTCCCCCCACCCCCCCCCCCCCCCCCCCCCCGCCCTCCCTTGGCTGCGCTACTTACACAGAATGAGTAAAAACTATCTGCATCGGACTTTAATATTTCTATTGCCAAAAGTCTATTTTGTTCAAGTTTTCATTCAGCATACCGTAACTAACAATGTAATAAAACCACATTCCAGAAGACATTTTACTTGATGGTCTATCAAATCGACACTTTTTTGTCCAAAACTGCACTACTGTATTGCGTGAGGTTTGAGCAAAAATGCGCCATAATTGAACTCCAGTTGTGTTGTGCCTTTATCGTTGAAAAGTGCGAGTTGTGAATTTTGCTAGTTTGGCGCTTTCAAATCAATCGGACCTGTAAAAAACTAATTTTTGCTTTGTAAAAAGTTCGCTGTAAAAATAACTTTTTCCTACCCCCACTCCCCAATGGCTTCAGAAATTATATCGCAGTCACCCGGTCTATCGAGTACTCACTGATTGCTTTTTTTCAAATGTTTAATATTATGCTTATGCACGTTATGTTTAGGCTGGTGGGGGGGATGCATCCCCCCCATCCCCCCCCCTAAATCCGCCACTGCGTAAATCTGTCACCATTAGAGAGCCAGTAATGTTGACAAAGTTTGGCACAAGCCGACTCCCATCAGTTGTGTTTTCCACAGTGAACTAAAACAAACAATGGAGGAAATATCAATGAAAAACTGATTATTAGCTTTCCTTTATTGTTCTATGAACAACATTTATGTAAAAAATAAAAGAACTTTTGATTGTTTTCTTATTACGGAATGGGAAACAGCAGCGCTTGGCAATTTTAGCAAAAGCGTTCAATACAGTAATGAGACAATTTTGCCACAACTGCTACCAAATCTAAAACAAAGCTCATAGTTCAGAGACTATATATCTTCTTAAAATATCAGTAATGAATACCAGATTAAACTATAAGAATTGAATCGAGTTGTACCTTTAAGCTCTTTCCACTCTGGAACTACTGGATTTACTACTTCTTCTAGGGATTCAAAACTTTGCTTCAAAGTTTTGAATAAATTTTAGTACACATCAAATTTTTTAACAATTTGTTTTTAATTTGACCAAAATTAAATTGTCGCTCGATGATATTTCAAAAACAGAAATGATGGATAATTAAAATATTACGCATAGGACAAGATTACTGGCGAAATATACGTAAAACTGATTATCCGGTTTTAATTTGCCTCAACCTATAAAGTCAATACATTACGATTACAGTATATGCAATTAATTTTGCTTGAGTTTTGAATTCAAAAAATTTTCATTCTTCAACCAAACCAATAATTGGTCGTCAATGAATATACTAAATATAAAATTGACAAAACCACGAATGCCATTTGAAAAAAAATAGTTTTTTATATTTCTTTCATGCCAAAATGCTCAGTTGCACTATGTGATATGCTGTTTAGCAAAGTTAGTTTTAGTCTCATTCTTGCAATCAAAATTTTGATCACATTCTCGGTTTTGGAAATTTTAATAAATTTGCCAAAATTCTTTCTTCACACATTGATTGCGTTTAAATACAAGACAATCAAAAATAATGATTTAGTAAATTCATTAAGTAGCAATATTTAAAACAACTCCATTTCCAATTTTAAGCGTTTCGCTTTTGCTGTTTTCCATTCAGAGAGCACTAAGCATCATTGCAGTGGTCTACTAAATAAATTAAGAGTATACTTACATTGGATGATTTCACCAAACTTCCACCTCTGCAATCTTGTGACTGTAAGGAGCCACTTTCAGCCTTTGTTAACTAAGGTGACTTTTCAACCGAAGTCCAAGTCACTGTAATGCTAGTTGAGTAAATGCTTGTCCATTTAAATTCTTGTTAACTTGTCGGAAGAAAAGTAAAACCAACGTCAAGTTAGCTATAAATACAAATTTTCGTCCAACATCTTTATTTTGGCTTTTAACATTTTGAAACTGTCATTTTTCAAACCAAGCAAAAGATTCATGGCTTCGACAAAGTAACAAGGTGACCACAAGTATTTTCTTCGGCGAATTGTACATTTAAATAAATAAAATATAGTTTTAGTTCTAGAAAAAATATATGTTTTGCAGAAGTTTGTTAATTTTATTTTTTATCATGGTTTTTTATTTTACTTTTTTTAGCATGAAACTTCCAAATGCATTTAGTTCCAAATTTCATAATTTTAAAGCATCGGCAATAAAAATAAAAGTCAAAAATAATGAGAAGTCAGCTGTATTTAGCATCATAGACTATCACTGTGCTTACAAAATCTTGTGGGATTTTTTCTGACACTCTTTCATCGGAAAACTTTATAAAATTAGCTTCCTATTTCACTATGATGTTGATTTGCTTTACATTTGAAAATATGTTCGGTGTCACGTTCATTTTTTAATAGAACACTAAATTAAGACAAGTCTCGTGTTCTTACCAGATCAATTGCAATAGTGATGAGAAAAACGAACAGAGATTTTTGATAAAAAGTAACAGAATTTATTCCAACAAAACAATTTCCACAATAAACAAAAAGATTTTAGAGTAAAAAAGTGATGTAAATAAAGCAGTACCTTAAGGTAACAAAATTTTTGATTTTTTTTTTTTGTCAAAGTAGTTAATCCTTGAGTAGAAAAGATATGGAAAATTATAAATCAAAGCATTTACAAGTTTCATCTTTAATGTGATGCTTTTAAAATATTTTAATTTTCCATAACATGCCAAGGTACCGTATATTGCACATTATCCTTTGAAATACTTCAACACTGAAATGCTTGGATAACCTTTAAACTGATGTGAAAAAAAAACTAAACTATCATCATAAAGTTTAATCTAAAATTTTCAATAAAGCTGAATTTATAAAATATGGTCAAGTTGCTTTTCAAATGATTTGTTTTAGAATGTTAATCTCTCGTAAACATCAAAAACTCGATGCAATTTTAAAAGAAAAAAAAATGAAAGTTTATTTGAAAAATTGACCTTTGATGACAAATTCTGTAAATTTCTTATAGCAAAAGTGCAAAATTAATTTGATTCTAAACAAAGCAAAACCTATATCATTTAGCGAAAAATGTATGGTTTATGTTTGCTCTATTAGTCTATATGAATAACAGTTACACTTTATTATTTTACAACTGTATAACTGCTCAATAAAGGTGTTATGATACTTTAATGTGCACGTATTATATCTTCCTAAACTCCAGTATGAGTTTGTTCGATATGTAGATTCTCGAGCCGTTTTTCCTGCTTTTTCAGTTACATCGCACTGGGTTTATTTTTAAATTTTTTAAGTTATAAAAACTCCAAAATGAAATAAAAAAGAAAAGTTGTTACTGTAAAGTTTTGTTTTTTATAACAGAAATACTGCTTAATCCACGACATGTTCTTGACAAACATTTTAAGATTTCTGATTTTTACATTTACTTTTTGGCTGTTGACTAAAAAGTAAAAGTATCCGAGTTGAATTTAGGCTTAACATTCTTCTGCCTTGCATACCTTATTTTCTTACTCTTTCAGCCAAGTGCGGCTACAGTGCAAGTTCACTACTATTAGAGGGTCTTTATGATATTTGTTTTCAATGTAATGATTAACATGATATGTCTTACCGAGACAATAAAATTTTATGGCATCTTCTTTAACATTGCTGAGTTAGTGCAACAGTACTCAAATATTTTCAGTGCTTCTCAAGTGGAAAACTTTGCTGGACTTGTGACACATCAACAATGAAACGTTAATCCTGTTTTGTGCCAAAAATAAAAATTTTAGTCATTAAAGTTATTACGGTACACCATAAAAGGAATGTCGAAAATGTCTTTAAAAAGTTGCTTGTTCTTTTATGCATAGTTATATTTCACGGTGTTAGACTGCGCCAACAAAATTAATGGAGTTGTTACGCGAAATCATTTGAAAGTTACAAGCGCAACAGGTAATCGCAATTCACAGTTTTAAAACCACTGATTAAGATATTTACAAACAGCAAGTCCACAAAGTTTCAAGTAGAATATTACAATGTTCGGCCACAATTCAAATAGTACAATAATATTTTATTGCAAATTTAATAGTATTGCACAATTTTAAAATGTCGATGATTTTAATCAAGACAGTATACTACTGTTTAAAATATTGATGCATTATTTCCATTAACAGTAGTTAAATTAGTAATTTGTTTTGTTTATTTTTTAATTTTTTGTTTATTTCTATTTGAATAAGATTGATAAAGGTTAATAATAAGCCAAAACGTTTCTATTTCAAATTTGCTTCATGTAGTTTTGCTTTTAATTTTTCTAATGAAACTAAATCATTAATATTTAAGCATTATTGCTATATAAACGAATTAACAAAAAACTGCCTCTATAGCTATGAAAGCTTGATGGCTATCTTGATCGACTCCTTGGATGTAGGAACAATTTCCACCCGCAATTAGTTTGGTGGTTATAACTCTACCAACTGCTTGGTGCGCAAGCAGTCCAAACAAAGAAATACGTTGATGTCTGCGGAAGTTAAAAAGCGCTAACAGCTCGAAACCATGTCTTGTGCGGCTCTGGGTATGTATGAATTCAATTCTGTTTTTTTTTAGCAGACCTGATTGTTACGTAGTACAATACAAACTGTGCAATCATAACAGCTAAAAACATTTTAAAGAATGCCACCAACCAGTACCTACCTGCGTACCTAAAAACACACAAAAAATTAACATCAACAAAAAATTACAAAAATGTAGTGCCCCAAACATCTTCTCTCGCCAATAAGTTGTTCAGGTGGGGACATTGATTGTTATTAGTGCTAAATAAGCTCATTATTTGGGACTGCTACAAGGCCGCGTGTTTCAGTCAATGAATCTTTCGACCTTGAAAAAGGATTTTGGTCGATTGCTTATTATTATTGAATACTGTATTTGGGCGCAATAAAGAGTAGTGAGATAATGATAATGAGTCATGATTGCCATCTTAAGATATGCTTAATGAAATCGAAAATTTTTCTGGGCTTACTTAGTCTTATTTTACATTTTTCACCGCCTATATAACCGCATTTTACACAGGAAAGGAGCAAAATGGTTCCCTATCTAACTCCTAAACCAAAAATCATCGGAACGCCAAGTTTGGCATTTTGGTTGGTGTTCACCAAAATGTTTACATTGGTTTTGATTTGGCGTCATCAGATGACGTCAACGCGATTTTATTAAAAACCTAGATCATTTTTCCAATGAAGCTCATTTTTCCAATGCGATTCAACTATTGCACTAAAACCTTTTTTGATGCTGATTCATAAAATGCCTAAGTCAAAAGTCATTCCGGTAAGAAAATATCTTTTGGCGTCATTTAAATTAAAATATAGTCAGATTTCGGAAGATGTGTTTGCAAACCGCAAAATTAAGAACCTCCCTTTACCTCAAGCAACTTCAAATTTGCAGGGGTTATTTGTGAATAAATTTTACTCAAATTCAATTTAATTTGAAGTAAAAGCTTTTTTTATGAAGAGACTTGTCTATCTTTTCTTTCTCCCTTTAAAATAGGGTGAATCCGAAAAAATATCCGCAGTCTATTTTTTGAATAACGATCTCCAGTAAATAGTTGCCAATTAAACTCCTGACTAAAATTTAAATATAAAAGGAAATATAGTACATTAGGGTAGCTCTAATTTTCAAAAATCTGAAAAGTTGTACTTTCCGTCTCCAAAATCGATCCATTTAATGAAAAAACCACTATGTAAATTTTAGACTATTTGATTAATATTAAGAGGTGGTACAAGCATGTTTAAGTATTCTCATTCTGGATCATTATAAACAATAGGCTTACAGCTGGAAGAGCCATATTGTGATTTTCTAATGCGTCATATTCATTTCATTATTGCTTTGCAAGTTATCCGTGAGTTTAAATGACAGTGCAGCTGCACTGCTGCTGTAACAGCGACTAGCTTGTAAGATAAGATTTGTTGATTATGGGAGTATTTTGGAGATTATAGGCTTTGGACTTTTCTTTTGGCCCTACAAGAAAAGGGATAAAACTCTGGCTGCAGTAAGGAGGATCGAACCAAACAAAAGTGAAAAGCTGAAGAGGGACGAATGAAAGCACAAAATGAGTGTATAGCTCCAATTTCAAAAAAATGCCGTCCTAGCATCTTTCAACAGCAGGGAGGATGAAAGCAATGCTGATAATACTCTGCCAAGTATGATGGAAGATGTTTCACCAAAGCAACCAAGAGCAAGACAAACTATCGTTACACTCGCTAGAAACCTTGGTTATGATCCGCTTACTTTTGCTATCAACAAAAGTAAATTTCTCGTTCACGAAAAATTGCAAGAGCCAATAAGTTTGTCCAAAACATTCAAAATGAGTTTTATGCCAATGAAGCGTTTACAGCTCACTGAGAAGGTGTTTGAAAGACTTAACAACCAAAAATTATGTAAATTGTCTTCTGTTTCTAGTCTCTTGAATTGAGTGGTGTTAATCGGCTTAATCGGCTTCTGAAAGTCCCTAAGTTAGCTTTTGGGACTGGTGAAGTTCAGCCTATCATTTGATACAACAGCAACTAATACTGGACGTCAAAATGGGACTACTAGAACAAACATTTGGTAAAGACTTGTTGTACCTAGCTTGTCGACATCATATTGTGGGACTTCTTTTAGCAGCTGAAAATTCCCTTCTCAAATGATTCAAAGTTCAGGAGCATATGACACAACCTCTTATGAACCAGGAATTGCTGACAAAATTTAGTGTATGCTCAATGATTTTGGAAAAAACTAGCCATCATATGATGCAGTTTGCCACTAACCATCTTGAGAAAAAAACAGCCACGAGATAATTACTTTGAACTTTTGGAACTACTTTTGCTTCCAGGAGGAACTTCGTCGCGAGGTGCAAAGTTTCGTGCACCTCGGCCTGTGCATCACACACGCCGGCTAACAAACTTCTTTACGCTTTAAAAGTGTGAATGTTTTAAAAACAGTTTAGTGTCATCACTCAAGAAAAAAAAAGCTTCAAAGGAACTGTGTGTTTTTGCAATACAAGTCTATACTGAAGCTTGGTTTGCTGTTTCTGAAGCAATTGAAGCACCTCGTCGGGATTTAGCTCACAAAAATTTCTTCTTCAGTTTTTAACAAAGCAGCTTTCTTTGCCACATCTCTAAAGATAACTAAACATCAGTGGTATTTGTCTGAAGAGCTAGTTGCTCTTAGCTTTTTTGATGATGATGTTTCTTTTAAAACAAAGCAGCACATGGTTGCCAAGCTTCAAAGCGAAGATGATGAACAAGGTTCTCTAAAAAGGCTTAACGTTCACTTGGTTTTCGAAAATATAAACATCTTCAAAACTTTGTGGCTACCAAGACAAAGAAATTTTTTGAAATACTTCGACTTGATTCCAAGTTTCTCAGTGAAGATCCTAGATTTTAATCAAAATAGAAAGCTTTCGATCTGCGAAATTGATTGTCAAAAACCTAAAGAGTTTGGCAGCTAATAACAATGCTGAGCACAGAGTTGCTCTTATGCAGTCATGAAATAAACTCTTAACCAAACATGAAGAACAGCTACAATATTTTTCCTGCGAATAGTTTCTGGCCTTCGACGTGCCTACCCAGATGCTAGAATGATAACTCTAACCCAACAAAACGAGCAATGAGAATTTTGAGCATTGTATTTCTCTAAAATACAGCAAATGTTACCTTTCAAGTTGCTCATGAAAGCAAATTCAAACGACTGTAACATGAACCTAAGTGTAAGATTAATGCGTATGTAGTACTCATTGCTTATTTTACTCATTTACACCAATTATAAATGCATTTGAAAGCAAATAAGCGTTCTATATGCACTTCATTGAAAATTTTGCGACTTTTGCAAAAAAGTACCCTTCTGCACCACCCTAAACATTAATCAAAATGCAGTAAACTTTACCAGGAGTTTTTTAGTGAAAAGGATCCAATCCATGAGCGGAGAGCTAAAGAAAATACAGCTTTTATTTTTACCCTTAAATAAGGGCCACCCTAACAGTAAATACTACTTACAATAGAAGTTTTTGAGACAGTTATTTCATTTAATTGTTAACAGGTACCCGTATTACAAATTTTCCAAATTATTTAGTAAAACAGTACTATTTTGAATGCTGCATGATTTTTTTGTCTGATTGTTGTTCATTCTTTTGTCAAGACAAAGCAACGATGGCGCTATTCCCAAACGAATACGCTCCGCTTGGAAGTGCAATTTACAAGTTTTACACCTGAAGTTAAAACTACTTTATTTCTTTTTTTTTCTTTTTTTTTTGACAATATTCACACTATTTAATCAACAACAACCACGGTCTGAAAAAAAATCACAAAATTTATTTGCAAATTAATCATGATTTTACATTTTCAACGTCGTTTTATCAAAAAAAAGTATCACTTTCACATCAGTGCAAGCAGTAAGATACACCATGCAAATGCTACAACAGTCTTGATTATACACACTCTTGGCATTGGATAATAAATCTACAAATGTCACGTTAAAGTAAACTTTTCAACTCACACTGAACTTATGCTTTCATAAAATAGGTGCACTTCTAAACACACGTTGAACTTAATTTTTCACAAAATGACAATTAAGTAAAATTGAATATGATGTGATTTTGACACTATCATAGTACTGTGCTATGCAAGAAACATACAAGCAGAATTGTTTCATAGCATTATACTGTACAAGAAATGATAAAAAAAAAGTATTTAATGTTTTAGGTGGTAGAGTTTTTCATTCATTGGATAGATAGTGTCACAGTCTAAAAAAGAATTTTCAAGGCAAACTACAACAGCATCGATCAAAAGAAAGAACGATAAAACAAATCTTCTTCAACAATTGAACAATAAAAATTTTTTATACCTTATAATAAATATTAGGCAAAATTTGAATAATGGAAAAAAAATTTATAAAACTTTCTTCAATCGAATGCAGTTGATGCAAAAGCGAAAAAGGTTTTTTTATTGAATACAACAAAAATTTTGTTTTTGAGAAGAATTTTTTCATATTTTATTTTCTAGAAATTTAAATCTTGGTTAAGAAAATTTTGTTTTGTATTTAGGCGCAATAAACACAAATGAAATGCATGAGACCGGATAATGATGAAAATGTATACATTGCATCCGGGCGATGGTAGTAATAATGAGTTTATGTACTTTAAATGTGAATCAATTTGATCATTCGATCACTTAAACAAACTCACCAAATGTTTTTGCAATTGGGTGAAGTAACCTATTTTCAAAAATTTTGTAGCAAAAAACTTACAATTTTTCAAACTAAATTGGATACTTTTTAAAAGCAGCAAAACGTAATGACTTTAGTCACTTCACTAAAATGTAGCTATTTTAATTGCTGCTGCAATTGAAATATTCTGCTTATGGTACTACTCAAAGAAAAAAATTACTTTAAAACTTTAAGTTCTTGCATCGACATTATCCATATATAATTTTAAGAAAAGCATAACTTCGTTAAACATTTTTTAATTTGTTTTACCAAGAATCTAACGTTAAGTAAAAAAAAATTTAACGAATTTAATTAAATTTCTACAGTTCAAACAAAATTTTGGATATAAAAAGGAAACCACGAAGTTTGAAAATTTTTGAAAGAACGAACTATAAAGAGGAACCTTAAGAGATATTTTAATAAATTACTATTATGTCAGAAGCTACGATATATTGTTATTTACATAGCAAGAATCTGCAACTGGTTGTAGCAGACCTGCTGAAGCCGTGCTACCGCTCAAAATACAATTTACAGCATTATTAAATATTCCCAAGCATCTATGCTTGGAAGAAACATAATTTTCCAGTGTTACCTCAAAAGCTGGTAAGGTGGCCAAGAAATCCTTGCTTTAACCCTATTTGTAACGGGGGGGGGAGGAATTCGCCCCCAACCCTCTTAGTTATTTTAATATAGCTCCTAAACTAAAAAAAAGTTTTGCTCTGATGCACTCTGACGTTGAATCAAATTTAATAACACACATGTTCAGAAAGTTTGGGGTCAGCGAGACAACCGGATGTGACGTCATTTTTGCCTTTGCTAGAGGCACTTAAGGAGTTTTATGCAGTTTTGAGCACTATGCATGCTTATCAGTGCTCGTATTCTATTCATTGTACTGTGTTTTCCTTATCGATGCTAATCTTTAGCTGGAATAAATTATTTTATTTACTGATAAATGCATTTAATCATCATTACGTCATTGATGACGTCATTATTCAAAAACATTGCTTTTTCTGCTGTTTCTCGAAATAAACTGCATTTGCTTAAAAAAATATTCATTTTCATCAGATGATGAATGATGTAATGAAACTAATACTGCAGTAATCTAAAACAAAGTTTGTGAATTATACAGTATTTCAGTTACAAAAAGTTGCAAATAATAATTAACGCAACATATTAAAGATGACGTCATCATGCAAGTGACGTTATCATCTGCGGTGACTTTATCAAAGATGTCTTTTAAGTAAAAAAAGTCCAAACTGAAAATAATATTTTGTAACATTTAGACAAATTTGCATGCTGTTATAAGAAAGATTTAGTGGTTTTGATGACGTCGTCTTTGCGTAACGTCACAACCTCAAAATATTAATTTTAAAAATTTAACAAAAATTGGCTTTAACATGGAAAAAATCTTACTTTTATCACTTTTCAATCGGTTTTTAAATAGGAGGGCAAATTTGCCCCCCCCGGTACAAATAGGGTGTAAAAATAGCCGGTAGATATAGGATTAATGGCTACCACGATCCCACTTAAATATTAGTCAGTGTTTAGCATCTACCTTGGTTAATCTATAGAGAAAGAAAAATCCTCAAAAAAAATTTTTGTCATTACTTTCTTAGCACTTTTGGATAAAAATAGAGACGCTTTTTCAAGGTGCAAAACGGGTCCTCTGCGATGTTGTTCGGTATCTGATTGTTTTGTATTCGTGATTCCTTTATTTCTTCCATTGCTTTTATTACCTAAAAATGGGTATTCTATAAGAATAAGTTAGCCAGTTGTGCTAGTTGCGCAATATCCGATGTTAGATTGATATAAACGTTTCAAAAAATGATCAATATCGTAGAAATGGAGCAAATATTACAAAATATTACCGCACTACCAAAAATAAAACTTTATAAAAAACCCTTAATACCGTACGTTTTGCCAAAAACGGAATCATCAGGGATGTCCAAACTGTCCAAAGACCCAATAAGTTACTTTTTAGAAACTAACTAGGATTTCGTTTGGCCTATTTTGCCGATATCGTGTAATACGCGTGAAGGCCGTTGCGGCATCCCAAGAGTTGACCACGAAAGACAACCAGATTTTGCAGTTTTGATTTCCATGATCACGCAAAGAGGGGTGACGGCAATAGGTCAGCGGTAGAGCATCGGGCTAGTGATCAACAGGTTGCTGGCCGCTACAACGATTACCGAACTTGCAATGCGCCGTTGTGTCCTAAGAAAAAACACTTTACGCTATTGGGGCCAAGCATTTAACCGGTTGTAATGGCCAAGCCTGACAAAAAAAATGCAAACAGACCTCCCAAAAAAGTGCTCTGTGTGGCAATAGTAAGACAGGTGCAGAGTGTCTAGCGCATACAAACAAAAGAACGCAGAGAAATAGCCCTATATAATGAGAAACTTGGGGCTTTTCTCGATAATACAAGAACCAGAGGTTTTTAACTTGTCTTTTCGTGAAGCACAGGTGAACAATTGTTTTTTTTTTTAAAGCGTCTGCCTCTTTGCATATTTGTGCGGCTTTTTCTACTTTGATTAAATGATAACTAGGTTTTAGACGATGTGTTGAGGACTATTGATGAAAGCCAACATGTAGCTCAATACAGTATTTTCTATCTCTCTGTTTGGTAAAACAGACTGATGGATTTCACCAGGTTGAATCTTATATTACATATAAGAACTGCATACCTCTATATCATTTTTAAAATTAAAATCCTCATGTTTTAGTACAAATGCAGTATTGTCTAACAAGGGCCAATGAAATGTTTTACTTTTTAGCTGCCATTAGTAGTAATTTTCTCAGCTCCTATGGGATGTTGTGAGCACGAAATATTTGGAACGGAAAAGAGGGAATTGATTTTGTCCCAAATTGCATAAGTTAAGTTTTAAATCCCAGCGCATTTAAAACGGTTATTAAAAACATATGCAGCAATCTGCTGATAATAATTATTGTTATACAGTAAGTAAGATGCCACTTTACTTATTTGAATGAGTTTTGTAAGCTACTGTTGTTTTTCTGTTACAATCAGTTAACAGAATAAAAGTTCATTCAAATAATTACTGTAAAAGTATGATATTTTAAACTTTGATTTAAGTACCCTTCCATATAATTCCTCCAAATGGTCGTTTCGTGCGTGCTTCATGAATGCCAGAGCAATGGCATACACAAACCAGGAGCCAATGTCATTTTCACGACGGGAAGTAGTTCCTAAAATAAAATTACAAAAAACATGAAATCGCTTTAAGATAAACAGATAAGAAAAGAAACCTTGAGTTACTTTATGTGAAACATTTGGCATTTCAAAGATGGAACAAGTAATTCTATTAATATAAAATATATAAAATTTAGTCTCTTTGGAAATACCCCTGAAGCTTCAACAGACATGAGTTTTTGTGCTATCTGTCGCGTGTTAAATGCATGAAAACGGAGTTGTGTTATCACACCATTTGATCCAGATTTTTATTTTACGTTTAACTTCACCAACATTATCTTACAGCGATGGTAAACAAAAAGAAAGCTTCGAAAAGTACTTGAGGGATAATACTGCTGGTTGGTGCCACTTGGATTCCTAAGGATGAAGATTCATTATCAGCTGAACTATTGTCTGCACACTGAGTAAAAGTATAGTAACAACAATTTGGTCTTGTTAACTCACCCGGGATTGTAGAGCATCCTACAAACATATCATCAAGGTAGCATCCAAAATTCGTGCTATCAGCAGAAGTCAATGCGCTGTGTTTGTTTTTAAACAACTCTAAAAAAATCTAAGCAAATGCTTTGAAATGAAAGTACAAACTAAAAAAACTATTTAAATGAGCAAAGAAGCTATTTTTCATTTTTAGTTTTGTTTTGCCAATCCATGAATTTTTTCTGTTGAATCTAAAACGCTTGTAAAATTTTTTTGGACTAGAATAAAATCCATTAAGCGTTTTCAAGATTATGAGTATAATTTCTAGCACTCAAACGTTTCAGGAAACATGAAAACATTAGCATTAAGCAAGTTTTATCTTATCAATTAAAAAAAAGCGAAGTGCAAAATTACTATAAACATTTTAAAGCAATGATGAGCTCAATAACATGTAATTGTAGAATAGAGTACGGTAACACACTTTTGTATACTGTATGAATGACCAGTACCATATTTTTAATTTCTTATACAGTAAAACGTAATTTTTAAGAAGTAATCTAAATCTCTTTTTACCTATGATATTGATTGGGTTAAACTCTTCTTCTTCTTCTTCCTCTTCTTCACCAGATGACAAATCGTCTCGCCCTCCTCTAGTTGCAGCTAATGAATACAATGTTACTGTTTATTTTCACCAATGTTGCAGTAACTCAACATATTTAAGACAGTTTTAAAACAAACACAGCGAGCTTTTGTTCTACTACAGTGGCATAGCATCAGAATCAATTACTTTTTGCGCAAAAGCACAACGTCGGGAATTTTTTTTTCTTCTTCGCTTTAACTAGTATTTTATTTTTTTATTTTGCGTAAAACACAGTTTTGATTTTGTTTGTATGGGGAGCAAACATAAACTCTTAACGTAAACATATACGTAGTGTTCAAAGTTACCGACTGGCTTGTTTGAAAGTCTCAATTACTTCCTCGGTGCTGTTAGAATGCTAATTTGACCAAAGTTGTAAGTCACTTTAGTTCGGGCGTGGTTTGGGCCTAAGCTTTACCAAATTTCTGGCTTAATTTGGCCGGATAGTATCTTGTGTTTTTGATGCTATAAAAGCGTAATCAAATAGTTTGATCAGAAAAATTAGAGCCAACAATACATGAAACATATTGGAGTTGAGTTGAATTAGAATCAAAGCAACTTCATAATACTCATTGAAGACTTGATCAAAGCACCAATTAATACGATTATCAGTACTAAATTATTATTATTGCATCGCAATTCATCAAAAAAACTCATTTCATTTAGCCTGAGGAGACAAGTGACTAAAAAAAAGAGTGGCTATGCAAATGCGTTTTTCAAAGTTAATATTAATTTAACTTAATATGCGCTTTGTTTGTTTGAACTTCAAATTAATTGATTTTGGGGTTCGGCCTTGAATTATACGGTCGTTGACAAATCGAATCTGCCTTCGACCCTGCAGATGCAAATCAATTCACAGTCTAGCAAGTCAAGTCTAAAGTTTGTTGAACAAAATTTTAAGAAAATACTGTAAAACATGTGATGGTCTACTGTATATACGTAAATTTTAAGTGGTAGAGTGCTTGGTTTTGAGCTGTTTCTACTACTTGTGTAGATCAGATCATCTCAGTTAGCAGTTTGAGAGTTGCTGACGAGAACTAACATTCCAAAACAGCGTTAAAAAGTTTTGTGAACTTTAATATAATGCTTGTTTTCCTTTTAAGGACAAATAATTTGGAAAAAGATAGAATTTTAAGTTTTACACTTTTGATCAAAACGTTGAGAAAAGTTTGAACAGTTGCCTTACCAAAGTTGAACTTTCTAGGTCACTTTCAAAAATACATTGGCGCAAATAACCGTATTTGTACCGTGGAGGGGGGCAAAATTGCCCCCCACCCCCTTATTAGCTTTTTTAATTTAGCTTCTAAATTAAATAAAAGTTTTGCTTTGATGCACCCTGATTTTGAATCAAATTTAATAACACATTTTCGGAATTTTAGGGTCAGCCGGATAACCGGAAGTGACGTCATTTTTGTCTTAGTAAGAGGCACCTAAGGAGTTTCATGTAGTTTTGAGCGCAACGCATGCTTATCAACGCGCTTATTCTATTCATTGTACTGCGTACTCATTATCAATGCAATTCTGTGGCTGGAATAAATTATTTTATTTACTGATATTTTATTAATAAAATTATCTTATAAATTATAGTGTTATAATAAATAGTGGTTATATAATTATTATAATAAATTATAAATTATAATAAATAGTGGCTGGAATAAATTATTTTATTTTCATCATTATTATGATATTTATGACGTTATAATTCAAAAATATTACTTTTTCTGCTGTTTCTCGAAATGAACTGCATTTGCATAAAAAAAATTTTCATTTTCATCACCTGTTGAATGATATTATGAATATAATACTGCATTATTCCAAAATTTTGTGAATGATACTATATTTCAGTTACAAAAAATTACAAATAATAACACTGGCCAACTGAAAAATTGAGGCATATAAGCTAAAAGCGGATTAGGGGTACTTTGGAAGTGCTAAACCCAAAAATGATGTCATTTTTGCCAAATTGGCTCTAGTTTTGAGCTATTTTATGATTTTTGGTGTTTTTCCCAAACAATCAGATTTTTGCCACTAAAGAGCACTGTATAGCCGACATGCTTCAGTGAGTGATTTTTAAAAAATGTCTCTTTTCATTCTGCATCAGTTAAAAAAAATTTGGCGCAATAGAGTGATTGGGGCCTGAGTAATTAGCAATTTTATGATTTTTGGGGCGAAACTCTGCCACTAAGTGGTTAAAACATAATTTGCATTATTTCAAGAAATTTGTGACCAATTTGAACAAAATAAGTGTCCATTTCTATGCTTTTGGGGGTGAGAAATTGGTTTCCGCTCTCAGTTTGATAGATTTTGAGACCAATGGGCGTTAATTTTTCTTTTATGCCATTTGAAGCTACTTGACAAGCTCAATGATGATGACTACAACCATATGTTGTTTTGCAGCGTCACGAGAATGGTTACATTGTCTATTGGAAAAGCACAAAAGTATTACTTAAAAACTCTTGTGCCACTGAAACATATGAGCACCAGGCAGCCCTTTCGACTGATATCATGTGAAAAGTGAAGGCTTTGTCATACACACATAAGAAGCATACAACAATATAATATAGAATATACAACAAACAATTTTGTCCATCACTTGCACAACATGGCCTCTGCTACAAATAAAACAACAGGATTGTGATTGCATGTTTGTAGACAAATAACACCACTGAGCATGAGGCCTTAAATCCAGTTTAATTCATGTGAAGAAAAGTATTCTTGTATGATTTTCGTCTATAGCTTTGTTCAGTGCAATCATGGATCAATGTCCAACAATAGTCTGACATCATGTGGGCGTCCCACCTGCCTTGGTATCTTTCTTCCATCGGCTTAATATCTTGGTGGAACCTTTCCCTATGTTCCTCGCTTACATCACCAAGGTTTTCTGGGAAGTAGTCTAAATGGCTAAATAGATTATGAAGTTTGATGCTCATCCTTGAACCAAGAGCTTGAAAGTTTCTGAGCATCACATCCACAAGATACCGGTAGTGGCTTGCCTTTGTGTTACCTAGAAACTCTCGTATCACTGAGACATACCAGCACCAGGCAGCACTTTCAACTGCTGTCATTTGAGAAGTAAAGGCTTGGTCTTGGATGAATTGCGAATTTGTGGACCATCAAAAATTCCTGCTTTCATTTTTTCCATGCTGAATCAAGGAAACTTTTTGACAATATAGTTAAAACAATCACCAGCATGTTTATCCCGAGCCTTCACAAATTGTTTCATTAGATCCAACTTTATGTGCAATGGAGGTAAGATAATACGGTCCCGACTAACTAGCGGCTCATTTATGATATTTTTATCACCCACAGCAAGATCTTCTCGCGCCGGCCAATCCTTCTTTACCCAATGCTGAGTACTTGCTCAACTGTCCTAGTAACAAAGAAAACAAGGATACTTAGTGTACCCTCCTTGCTGTCCCAACACAAAATTAACCATCTTAAAGTCCACACATTTGGCCCAGTTATGCTCACTGTAGCCCAATTTGTTCAAAACCATCTTCACATTTAAATAGTGTTCTTTGACAACCACTGAGTGTCCGATCGGAACGCTTGCAAACTTGTTACCTTTATGAAGTAACACACATTTTAAACTGCGTTTGGAGCTGTCAATGAACAATCTCCATTCATCTGAATTGTATTTTGAAAGACCCATTTCTGCAAGAAGGCCTGGGATGTTGCTACAAAATACAAAATCATCTTCCATAATATAAAAACGAAGCAGAAGATCAGCGGACCGTGACTATTAGACGCGGACGTTTATGCGCCACTAATTGTGCGCCAGGACTTTTAGGCACCTGGACTTAAACTCCGAGACTTTTATGCGCCAGAAGTAAAACAAAAATTTTTTTCAAAAGAAATTTATTTTTAATTTTTTTCCAAAAATATTTTTTTTACAAAAAAAAACATTTTTTCTACAAAAAACATTTTTTCTACAAAAAAACATTTTTTCTACAAAAAAACGTTTTTCTTCCTAAAAAATTTTTTTTCTTTTAAATGACAGTCCTTCTTCACACAAAAACTTTTTTGAAAAAAAAAACTTTTTCCAACAAAAAAATTTTATTTGGATTAAAATGTTAATATTTTTGAAGCTTTTCATCTGATGTTTGTCAAGAAGAATTGTCAGAATAGAGAGCGTAGGAAAAGGAATGGCTATAGGAAAAAGTCGAGCAGTGATTGGCTGGAAAAGGATTGCTGAGAGAGCGTCATTTGTGTAAAACCTTTAAGCTGTACAAAATTCGTTTTGTCAGCAGAGGGCGGGGTTAGAAGTTTTGATAAAAGTGACTTCAAAAGCAAATAGATAGAAGCAGAGCGGAAAAAGTTTTACAAAAAATTGATTTCTTATTGCAATTTTTTCAATAACAAAAAATGTTTTTTCACTACTTACTTGCAAAGTTTTTTTTTACCTAATCTAGACGCATGCGATCTCCAGCCAGCGGTCTCAAATTTTGCGGCCCATGGACATGAATTGCTTGTGCAATATTGGCACACGCAGGGAGCCCACGTGTGACGTTTCATGGTAATTTTGAGTTTACTTCTACCAAACAATACAGTACAAACTTTTTCAGAAGCTAAGGATTCATTTCTCGGCAGATTCCTATTTATAGTCCTTACATCTTGTTGTAAATATAGTAAAAGCAATGTTTAAATCGATATTTTAAAGCTTAATCTTTACACCTTGTTGTAAATACACTTATAGAAAAAACAATGTTAAATTCTTGAAGTCAACTTCTTAAGAAATCAGCCTGAAAGCGAAGTTTGCATTTAACTAAAACTCATTTTATTTGTGATTCAAAATTGATTGCTTTTGCTACTTTTTCGAGCACGACAAGATCAGCTCAAATTTTGTCTCGGGATACAGCACGATGACGAGTGTAATTTGTTCACATTCACGCAGCGACTTTTCCATGTTTTAACTTGCATGTATATTTATCTCCCGAATTTCAGCACTCCTTTTCCAGCCAATCACTGCTCGGCTTTTTCCTATAGCCATTCCTTTTCCAGCGCTCTCTATTCTGACGATTCTTCTTGACAAACAACTGATGAAAAGCTTCGAAAATATTAACATTTTAATCAAAGTAAAACTTTTTTGTTGGAAAAAGTTTTTTTTTTTCAAAAAAGTTTTTGTTTGAAAAAAGACTGTCGTTTAAAAGAAAAAAATATTTTTTTGAAAAAAACGTGTTTTTGTAGAAAAAATGTTTTTTGGAAAACAAAACTTTTTTTGGAAAATAAATTTTTTTTGAAAAAAAAATTTCAAAAAAGTTTTTTACTTTGTGCCTTTTGAAAAAATTTTTTTACCACCAGCGCCTAAAAGTCTCGGCGCTTAAAAGTCCAGGCGCATAAAATTCCCAGTGCCTAATTGGTGGTGCTTAAACGTCCCGTGCATAAACGTCCCGTGAATAAACGTCCGCGCCTAAAAGTTATAGACCGTAAGATCATCCCTGTTGCGAGAAAATGTAAATTTAGTCCCCGAATCCAGTACACCATGTTCACCAAGACGAGATGCTAAAAGTTCAGACGACTCTTTGGAAAGATTAAGATCACGAACCAGGTTATTTACTTGGACTTGACTAAAGGGTTTAGGGTTTGTGCTGAGTGAAGATGCTTCAGCAGCCATGCTGGTAGAGCTTTATAGTAACTACAACTGCTATTACTATCTTCCATTGCTTCCAGAAGTGTTTGATCTGCAGTGAGATCAGTTAAGAACGTGAAAACAGGAACTGGAACTTCGATCAGTGCAATTTGGTACTGGTCGTCGTGCAGACTCTATATCAGGATAGTACCAACCTTTCTTCTTGCCCTGATTCCATCCAGTCATGTCTACCATACAAAAATACCAATCTTCGTAGTGATTTTTGGGTTCCCGCCATACAATAGGAACCCCGAACCGCATGGAAGTAGCTTTACCTTGGGTCCAACGGCACAGCGTTTCTGTACATTGCTTGCAAACCTTATGAGGTGCCCAAGACTTGTCTTGATCCCCTAACTTTATGCCAAAGTAGGCTTTGTAAGCCCTTTTGGTGAATTTCTCACGTTGAAGCGGTACTTTGCCAGCATATATTCCCCACAAATGTAGCAAAACACATTTGGATGGTTTCGACATTGCCTTCGTTTGGAACTCATTTCTACTGCTTTCTCGCTGTTCTCTTAATAAAGATACTTGAGCTAAATTATGCTGTAAAGAAAAAGTGCTCGTTAACCTGCATGTCCAATTCACTGCAGTATAGTTACCTATTCTCCATAATATTTCTAAACTTCTACCATAAAATTTCATTCTTTGATAGCATCACTTTTTGCTTTTTCAATAGACAATGTAACCATTCTCGTGACGCTGCAAAACAACATATGGTTGTAGTCATCATCATTGAGCTTGTCAAGTAGCTTCAAATGGCATAAAAGAAAAATTAACGCCCATTGGTCTCAAAATCTATCAAACTGAGAGCGGAAGCCAATTTCTCACCCCCAAAAGCATAGAAATGGACACTTATTTTGTTCAAATTGGTCACAAATTTCTTGAAATAATGCAAATTATGTTTTAACCACTTAGTGGCAGAGTTTCGCCCCAAAAATCATAAAATTGCTAATTACTCAGGCCCCAATCACTCTATGAAAAGAGATGCAGAATGAAAAGAGACATTTTTTAAAAATCACTCACTGAAGCATGTCGGCTATACAGTGCTCTTTAGTGGCAAAAACATAATTTTTAGGGAGAATAACGTTGCAAATCATAAAATAGCTCAAACCTAGAGCCAATTTGGCGAAACTGACATCATTTTTGCTTTCAGCATCCCCAAATCACTCTAAAAATGCTTTAACATGTTGTGCCTTTTGAAAAAAGTTTTGTTTTGTTGGATTGTGTAATCAACACAATATATTAAAGATGACGTCATTATGCATGTGACATCATCATGCACGCGACGTCATCATCTGCTGTGACTTTACCAAAGATGCCTTTGAAATAACAAAAGTCCAAACTGAAAATAACATTTCGCAACATTTCAACAAATTTGCATGCTGTCGTATGGATTTACTGGTTTTGATAATGTCATCATCGTTTTCGCGACGTCACAACCTCAAAAAGATTCGATTTAAAAATTTAAGAAAAAATAGCTTCAACAAACAAAAAATTTTCCTTCTATCACTTACTTACCAAACAGTTTTTAGTTTAGCCAGTTACATATAGAGTTTAAGGTGCTTAGGAGGCTACCCCCCCTTCTCTATCAGGTCAAACAATCTTTAAACCAAATATGCAAGCTTTTAAAAGTATATTAAACTTGGCCAGTTGGTGGTTTCAAAAGGGCTGAGCAATTTAATTATTTTAAAAGTCTTCCAAATCCTAGCCATAATGGCTAAAACACGAGTGAAACTTATTCACATGAAGATAAAACGGCAATTTTTTTTAAGTTGCGCATTGACTATAGGGAGTTTGCCCTCAAATCTCTTTTTGTAATTTTTTCGAGAAGCGTCAGTTTACTCACAATGTGTCCTGATCGATATATCTTTTGAGCAGAAAAAAATTAGCTTTGCGTTTAATTTCCCACCTACTAGCAAAATCTTAGTTGCGTGTTTGAGTAGAGCAAAAACTTAACTAAAGGGTTCGAAAAATTAATTCGATTTATGAAGTCATACTCTTAACAACATTTTGTTGTTTTTGGTGAAATCACCGAAGAAAATAATGGTTTTTCTTCATCTAGCCAAGAATCTTGTAACTGACGTAGGAGGGCACCCACACAAAACCAGCAACCACAATAGTCAAAATACTAACTTCTGCAGCATTGAAAGAAGAAGATTTTTGGGTACCCTGCCAATGCTTCTTGTTGATCTTCAAATCGTTTCAGAATATCTTCGAAATAGACCCTTTTCTTTTTGATATCCCAGAAACACTCTCCTTTTGAATCTAAAAATCATATAGTTACTGTAATAGCTTTCAAAGCAATTATATTTGTTTTTGCTTGATCACTTTATTAACAGCCAAGAGATGTTAAATTGAAAACCTAAATCTACATAATTTATTTTTCACTCCTCAATAAATCATTTGACTTTATGAGCTTGCTACAAATGGTAGCATTGTTCAAAATCATAGCAAAGAGAAGTTTAGGTTACGATTCGTGAAAATTTTTTAATACAATTTAGATTTAAGATGCATACATTACATGGGCCATTTGACAAAAAGATCTTACATGCAAGGGAAGAGCAAAACGTCCTCTATATTCTAAATTTGAAGTCATATGACCACCAAATCGGCATGCAGGTTGGTATTTGCCAATTAATTTTTGGTTTGAGGCTGTTGGTGACGTTATAGTAGTGGTGTTAGGATCATATTTTTGAAAAAAAAATAGTTCATGCTTCAGTAATGCCATTGGACCACAAAAATGTCATAATATGACGTCATTTATGGTAAACTTGCAGAACATATTCTTTTATCTCAGCTACATCAAATTGTCAGGAGTTTATTTGTAAATGAATTTGACTTGAAGCGAAATTAGTTAAAAGTAGGCTAAGTTCTCTTTCTGATGGAACTTATTACGAATGACCTAAAATAGGGCCTTTCCTCTCACCTTTTTCCTCGAGTAAACTAAGTTTAAATTTTTGCTATAGTGAAAAATAATCGAAAAAACTAGTCTCATTGAAAGTAGTTACGTTGATAAGCACAAAAAAAAAGTGAAGCGCAGCGAAATTAATCCGAAAACTAATTTTGAAGGCAAAATTACATGTATAGTCTGAAAATCTGGAAAACTTTTGCAATTGCTTGGGTTGCAAAAGTTGCGCATTCAAATTGAAATTACCCATGCAAACACTTGCCGGTGCTATTTTAAACGTAACTGACGTGTTTTGTTGGTTAATTTTAGTCTAACTTTATGTAAATTTTTCTAGTGATACTGCATATTGTTTAAACGACTGTTCTTCTAGCAACTGTTCTTTTACTATAAATTTATTTTCGGTCAAATTTAAAAAGCTTTCACAATATGTTTTACCCTAAAAGCAAATTGATTTGTTACACTTGAAATAAAAATTTGTTAACAGTTATTAACAAAATAATGCGTCTGCCTGGCCCTTTACAAAACTTTTACAAACTACGCCACAGAACATCTGTTATAGTACTTTTGAGTTACTTAAAACATTTAAGTCACTTAAGTTACTGTTATAGGACTTTTAAGTAATTTTTATGTCACTTAAAAGTCCCATGACAGCTGTTCTGTGGCTAGGTTTGATAAAATTTTGAGGACAGGCCAAAGCGCCATTAGGTTGATAACCGCTAACAAATTTATATTTCAAATGTAACTACTGCAATCGAATGGCTGTAAATGTATGTTGCTTAGAAGTTTTCTTAATGATGATCTCTTAAAGGCGGTTAATTATCCAGCCAATTCCGGTGGTTTATAATAGCTAAAATTGAACTATAATTTTTGATATTGTTTGTTTTAATTTTGAGGCTGCGGTTGCATAGATATTCAACTAATACAAAAAGATATCCCCCGACAAAAAGTTTTTGTAAAGTCTGAGTTTTGTTCTTCCCGCCTAAACCACAGTTTTCTAAATTATTAGGCCTACTGTGGTTTAAGCGGGAAGAACAAAACTCAGACTTTACAAAAACTTTACAAAAAAGAGTTTATCAAAAATTATAATTCAATTTTAGCTATTGTAAACCACCGGAATTGGTTGGATGATTCACTGCCTTTAAGGGTGAAACAGACTGTTTAGGGTTTCTAATTTTGGGAGTGAATAACATTAGTGTTGATGCATGTATTGTACATATGAAAACTGAAACTCGAAACACCCTTATACTTACCTTTTCCACCGTGAGAGCCAATGTAAAGCAATGCTACGGCTTTTTTGTCACCTCTTTTATTTCTTTGTTTTTTGAATGATGCTATGAAGTTGTCTATTTCTTTGAATATTTCCTTTAAAGTAGCAATCAGAAAGAGCATTATTATACGTATTAAATTCTATAATACAAGTTTGTTATAGTTTAGTAGCAACCAGTAGCGGGCATGTCGACCAAAATGCAGAATGAGAAAAACACTACGTTTTTAGCACTTTTGAGACTGTTAAATGCACTGGAGTGGACTATATAGTGATTTAAAACATCTTTTGAAACATATATTTAGGGAGGAGGGGGCTAATTTGTTAGAAATAAAACTAACAAATAAATAAAAACTTTGAAAAATGGTCAAAAATCCGCAATCAAATTTGATCACAAGTGTAAAAATGCTAAACATAGGTGTTTGAACGACGCGAAAATTATTTCTGTCTGCCTTGATCAACACGCGTTAACTGATTGATCTTTATTCGATTTTATTGTCAACGGTTTCTGTAAAAATAACAGAACGTAAATTAGCAACAACTGAAAAATTACTAAAGGTGTAAGAAATCACTGTGTCAAATGATCACGCCTCAAGTAACAGTTAACAGAACACATGCTACATAGTGTAAATAGAAAGTAATTACTAACAATTAACCAAGCATAAATAATAAACGAGACAGTGCAGCATCACATAATACGACTCACCGATGGTTTCTTCTTAAGGCAGACAAATCCAAAATCTCCAAAATAGAGCTGTAACTTCAAACTCACTTTACAACTGCAAGGGACCCCGGGAAGTAGGAACGCGAATTAAGAAATATAAACCCCAGTAAAACAATAGGTCAAAGGGAAGGCGAGCAACAGCTCTTAAAACAAAGCCCAAGGGAAAACAAAACGGGAGCCACCAGGACAAGTCCTTTAGTCTCGAGGAAGGACTGCCAAGATAATCAACTAATAAGATGTGGATCTAAATACAGTGAACTGATAGAATTCTCACGACTCTACGTAAAATTCCTATGTCCTTCCTCGACAACTAACAGTATCGAATGACCCCAAAAAAGGCGTTAAAAGCACGAACATTGAGTGTAAACAGTTTGAAAATTGCGTAACAGCTAATTACGTGCAGTTAAAAAAGGCGAGATAAATCTCTTGATTTGCAATAGTTATCACCACGTGTACGCTAAAACTTAAATGCAGCTAAGCCTGAGTTCGAAACCAACCAAGTAAGAAAAGCAAACTGAAACGACGTAACACTCCCCCCCAAAAAATGGGAATGGCTCATGACAATTGCGCATGACTATTTTTTCCCACAATAATATACAAAGAAGTTAAACATAGGGTAACAAACGCTGAGTTAGACCCAGCAAACTGAATACATTAGTAATAACTTAGGACTTACTAGAATCAAATGTGCGTTCAGCAAGCACAATCGGACATAACTTACACGTGGGTCTTTTCAGAGATCCGTTAATGGTTTTAAGAAGAACACTTCTCACGTCCCCATACCTATCAGGAAAAGTTTTCACAACTTTACCCAAAGGCCACTTGCCACGAGGGGAAGAAGTATCATTGAGGAGCACAATGTCGCCTGGCTTAAGATTTTTTCTTTTTTCATGCCATTTGCTCCTCGTCAAAACCGTGCGTGGGTATTCAATCAACCAACGCTTCCAAAATTCGTCTGCAGTGAACTGAACCAGACGAAAACGTTGACGAGCATGACAATCATCATCATTAGTTTGAAAGGGTGACAAGGCAACGTCATAATTAACTCGTAACAGATGGTTTGGCGTGAGAGGTGTGTTTTCGTTAGGTTCCATGGGTACGTCAGTGAGGGGCCTCGAATTGACAATCGCCTCGATCTCCAACAATACAGTGTGCAGTTCATCGTCCGTGAGAGTTTTCGTTGGCATCACAGCTAGCAAGATCTCTCTTACTGATCGAATCATCCTTTCCCATACCCCTCCAGCGTGGCTCGCGGTGGGACAATTAAACGACCACTCAATTTTCTGGGGCCTGAGAAATGAACGAATTTGAAGTTCGTTCCAACTGTCACGCAAAACTCGTTCGGAACCAACAAAATTTGTAGCATTGTCGCTATGCAAATGCTTGATGCTTCCTCTTCTAGAAAGGAACCTTCGAAGACAATTTATGAAAGAAGATGTGGAAAGGTCGGAGGCCAATTCTAAATGTATAGCCCTCGTGGTCATGCAGGTGAAAAGACACCCGTAACGCTTCACGTTTGAGCGTTTGACTTTGACAGTCAAAGGGCCGAACAGATCCACACCTGTATGACAGAAAGGGGGCTCGCTGATTTGAAATCTGGCAAGTGGAAGGTCTGCCATAATCTGATGTTGCATGCGGGGGTGAACTCGTTTGCATGTTACACACGTAGAAATGACTCGGCGTACAGCCACTTTAGCATTAAGATCCAAAACCTTTGGCATAGAACATTCAATGTGGCATTGACACCGCAGTGGCCGACAGTTCGTTCATGTGCTTCTCGTACAATTATCTCAGTCAAAAAATGACATTCAGGTAGAATGATGGGATGCTTTAAGTCGTACGGCAGTGGAGCACTATCCAGCCGGCCGCCAACCCGAAGCAAGCCATCTGTCACAATGGGATTGAGTCTGTGCAACGGAGATGTCCCAGGAAGGCGTTTACCCTCAGTAACCAAAGCTAAGTCCACGGAAAAGCATGTCCGCTGCACATACCCAATAACATTGTTCTCAGCTTTACTAAGTTCGTTAACCGTAATAGGGACTACGAGAGGTCGAGTTAAGCCCTTGCTCTGAACCTTAGTCATAAGATAAGTTCTAAACCTATTCAGCCAACAAATTGCCAACTTTAACCTATAAAATGAAGAAAAATACATAATCAGTTGACAGGTAGGATGCAATAAAGTAGATTTCTGCTCGCCGATATGTAAACAACAAGGGCTAGGACTACTCACAGAGGCTAAGCAAGAACCCTTGTAAACGGAAGCTTCCACATTCTTCTGTAAATCGTAACATCGATAGACTTCTTCAGTCGGTTTTACTTTCAGTACGACAGGCCATTTATCGGGACTCAGTTGCAAAAATTGCGGCCCAGAGAACCATAAATCATCCTTAATCAAAGCTGAGGCAGTCATACCTCGAGTGAGTTTGTCAGCTGGGTTAATTTTAGTGCTGACAAATCCCCAATCATTCACCTTAGAATGTGACAGTATTCTCTGCAGACGATTGCGTGGAAACAAAGAAAATCGTTTGCAATCTGCATGCAAGCTGTGCAATATAACTGCTGAGTCCGTCCAAAAGAAACATTGACATTCTTGGAGTTCCAATTGCTGTTTAATGATGCGCGACAACTTGACGGAGTCTAGAGCAGCTTCAAGCTCGAGACGTGGAATCGTGATTCGGCCAGGACCACTAGTGTGTGATTTTGCCATTATCATAGTGCATGTAGAAGACGAATCAGGAAAAATCATTCTTAGGTAACAAATGGTCCCTCTGGCTACGTTCGAAGCGTCGGAAAAAAAGTGCAATTGCCACTGAATCGAGTTTTCCACTTTAGGCCTGTAGCAACGTGGAATTCTGACTTCGTGAAGACAAGTTAAGCCTTTAACCCACGATAGCCATCGCTTAGCATAAATTCCGGTGATAGGCTCGTCCCAGTCAAACTTCTCGCGGCATATTTCACTGTACAAAAGTCTGGCCAACAATACGACCGGTGCTACAAATCCCAAGGGGTCGTAGAGGGAATTTGTAATGGCTAGAATGCCGCGTTTCGTTACTGAAGAGTCTGGCAAATCTGTAGTGAAAAAGAATTCGTCGGTTATTACATCCCAGCTGATGCCTAGCACACGTGACTGAGGAGTTATTGAGGGCATCTCGCTTTGAGCAGCCTTCGACTTTTCATCCTCTGGGATAGTGCTCATCACTTTGTCACTCGAAGAAAGCCATTTAGTCAGTTTAAATCCTCCCATTGCCATCAAATCTCGCAAGTTTCTAATCAAGCTAATTGCTGCTTCTTCACAGTTTGCTCCACAGAGGCAATCGTCAACATAGAAGCTTTTCAAAACAATTTCAGAAACATGAGGATCAAAATGTTTTCCAAATTGCCGAGCTGTTTCCCGAAGACAAAATGTCGCAATACTAGGCGACGATTTGGCGCCAAACAGGTGTACCGCCATGCGATAAATAGCCGGCTCATCGTTGATATTACCATCTGGCCACCAATAAAATCTCAGTGCATCCTTGTCCGGTGGTGAAACACGGACCTGGTGGAACATGGCTTCCACGTCAGAAATGATGGGAACTAGCCATTTCCTAAAACGGAGCAAAACAGCGACAAGAGAATTTGTCAGATCAGGACCTTTCATCAGGTAATCGTTCAAACATTTAGTACCAACTGTGGCCGCACAATCATAGACAATGCGAACTTTGCCAGGGTTTTTAGGATTTAAGACGGGATGGTGAGGTATATACCAGGTTTTGTGCTTTGCATTAATTTCTGCCACCGGCACAGGCTCCGCATAACCGGAATCCAAAACCGCTTTCATTTGATCACAGTAATTGGCTTTGAGATCAGAATTTTTCTGCAATCGCCTCTTTAGGCCTTTAAGTCGTTGCAGCGCCATGTCTTGGCTCCGCGGTAACACATCAGCATCATTACGCCATAAAAGGGGCAATTGATAGTGGCCGTCTTCATACTTAAGATTTCGCACCATCATGTCGTAAGCAATGGGATCTTCCATGGAATAACTTAAACCAAACTCAAGCATCTCATGATGATCGCGCAGTAACTTCATAAAGCCTTCGTTGTCGTAAAGACTTGCATCACCTGTAGGTGAAAACATCTCACCTTCGTCAGTCAAGATCAAGTCATGAAGATCTCGAACGTCTGAAGGCCACATAAGTCCTCGGACTATAAAACTAAAAGCAGGCGTTGCCTCTGTCAGTGGATGGTTCAGCCTCGTGCCACGAAGCATCCAGCCAAAGGGCGTCAGCACAGCGTCTGGGCTTTGCTGAGGGTCTGGAGAAAAGCGACTCTCCAAGCATCGGTGGGCCTCCACAAAATCATTTCCTATGAGAAGCGTAACAGAACCTTTCTCAACTTTAGGCAAAGAAACGCCATCAAGATGAGGGTACATTTGCAAGCTTTGAACCTCAGGAACGACTGAAGGCACGACAGGAATATCTTCCACCACAACAACTTCCGTCATGCTCATGTTAAAGGAATCGTCTAAAGACAAAACATTAAAGGCAACCAAAGCACCTTCAAGCCTGTTTGGACCTTTGTCAAACAGTGTTTGAACAGCCAGCTTGACTGGCGTTTTAAGCAGGTCAACACCAAGCTCTGTCGCCAGACGGCGCTCGCAGAACGTTCTGTCGGAGCCCGAATCAAGCAAAGCGTAGGTGTGTATGATCATATTGCCGCTGCATACCTTCAACGGGACAATGTCCAAATAAGCGCCATTTTTACGGTGCGTCCTAGCAGCAGCGGTGCAAGAAGTGGCAAGAGATTTCGTAGTCGCACTATCTGGCGGGCTACCGACTTTGATAGAGTTTGATTCAGCACCAACCCTCGAATCACTTTGGGACTGTTTTTCAGCGTACTCTGGGGGGTGTAAAATGGTATTATGCGAAGAGCTACCACAGCGCTGTTTTTTACACAGGAGGCCAGACGTACACGTAGCTGCAAAATGACCAGGGTTTAAGCAAACCCAACACAAACTGTGCTTCTTTACCACGTCACGCTTTTTAGCATAAGCCAGCGAACGAAACTGAGGACAGTGGTAAATATAATGAGATTTTGCGCAATGCAAGCACTTCCTGGGCACAGCCGGTTTTGTCTCAATCGAGGTCAGAGCGTTAAAGGCTGACGTGGCCTTAGTTCTCTTAGGTTGGTCACTTCTAGCAATACCTCGAGATTGATCGCTTTTAGCCAAATTTTTTGACTGCTCAGTTTTAGTTGAGCTTTGAGCAAACAACTTCAGGCCAAACACCGAATTAGAAATTGTAGCTTGCTCCTCGACAAAAAGTGCCAAATCTTTAAAAGTGGCTAAGCGATCACAACGTGAGCTAATTCCCACAGTATTGTTCACCCATTTGCGTTTTAGATCTGCGGGAAATTTGCTGGCAATAGACGTGAGAAATGGCACGGAGTCCAAACTCGTGGCCAATCTATCGTCAGCCAAAGCATAGCGACACCTCTTCATAAGCACAGACAGCTTGTTCAGTCCATTTGCTACATCCCGCTCCATCTTGGGAAACGCGAGCAATTTCTCCTCACAAGCCTGTGCTATGACATAAGGTTGACCATAACGTCGCCGCAACTCTTCCCAGGCAAGATCATAAGCGCACTGACCGTCATGAATGTCGGCGAAATGTTGAATATTGTTGGATACTTCAATTGAACAATGCTGTAGCAAATAGGACATTTTTGTCTTTGATGGAAGCCAGTCGGCAATATGGCATCTGAAGCGGTTATAAAATGCCCAATAGTCCAGCGGATCACCTTCAAATTTCTTAACATTAGGCTTAGGGATAAGCGGATCAGAGTAATAACCACGCCATGGGTCACCATAAAGTTGTTGGCCCGTAAAGAAAGGCGGTTCGTTAGGACTCTGAGAATGAAAAGTCGGCCGAGCTGTATAGTTCAAACCTCCTCGCGGGGCAGGTTGATAAACTTGTGCGGCATTGAATCCAACGGACGTGCCAATGTCAGCCGGTGAGGTGTACATAGGGCCGTAGTGAGCATGGCCTGGTACATGAGAACTAGATCCCACCACATTCTCTTGCTGACTAAACTGACGCGCCTGCATGGTATCAAATCTACCAGAGGTACCTAATTCAGCAGGCGAGGTGTACGTAGGGCCGTAATAAGAGCTAGGCCCAGCCGTACTGTTTTGCCGAGTAAACTGATGGGCTTTAGCGGCTGCAGTACTAACGCCAAGAGAAGGTCGAACTTCTATTCCTGCAGGGCGTGTCTGCGTAAAGGTCACAGAGGTTATGTGGCCTGCAAGCACTTGATTAGAATCAGGAGAGGTAACTGCACTGGATGCTAAAGAAAGATTTGGCTTAGTGGACTGAGCAGAGGTAACAGGTCTAGGTAGGCTTAGAACGCTTTCGCCTTTTCGAGGGAGAACGGCGTCATCGCTGTCCGAAGTCGACAGTTCGTCTTCAGTATTTCTTTGAGTTTGATACAGAGACGTTTCCAGCTCGGCCCTTTTGATCCGCCTGTCATATTCGGCTTTGATCTGTTGTCGGCGCATGCGTTCCATTTCTTCTTCCTCTCGCAATTTTTCTTCCATTTGAGATTTCTCCAAGTGGACCAACTTCAACTTAATGCGAGCCGATTCCAATTTCGCACTAGCAGTGGAGGAAGTTTTACTTAATCTAGATCGCTGAGACCTCTTGGAAGATTTGGAGGGGATAGAATGACCGCTGGGTTTTGACAGAAACGGGTCGCCAAGTCCATATACGCTTCTTAGTGAAGCACTTCCTAGTGAAGTATTTGGCAGACCAGACCTTGGCTCCGACGCAATTGGCATCGTACTCAACTCGGAAGTTTTCGATTCCTGAACAGGCAAGGTTTTGGAGGACTGTGGCTCAGATGAACTTGTAATCCTACTCTCCTTGTTTAGGGAACTTACCTCAGGCAAAGAAACAAATTGAGCCGTATCTTGCCGAAAATGAAATCTCTCGAACCATTTGTTAATTTCTAGTTTAAAATTCCAATAACGTTCATCTACATTATGTCTAGTGAGAGATGTGCCAATAATCACGTCACAATCACCAATGCTTAAATTTGAACACAGGGAATTAAACTGATTGTAGGCAGAATTAACATTATCCCTTAGCTCGTTAACACTATCGCAATTGTCGGAAGCCAATACTATCTCAGCCTGTTTGTACCATTTACCAAGTGAAGCCACAACCCTTTGAACACTTTCCTCTGAGTCCATGCCAAGTCTAAGGCCGCTCCTCAATTTCATAAATAAATAACACAAACACTATTTCAAGCACTCTAAGCCAACACAGCAAATACAACAAAATACTAGCAATTAATAGCAAGAATATACAAGCTAAATTGGATTCAAAAACACCGAAAGGGCTCGTCCGAGATGTTACACCTCAAACCGGAAAACTGAACGAAGGTACTGTCCTGTCAAGTTAGAAAGTTCAATCCTACCGTTCGTGTGTTTCAGAAAATTGAAAAACGTCTCTTCAATGAAGAATTCGGAATTTCACGCAAATCAGAGTAGATATTTCTTGGAAGTTCCATCGAAACTTTGTTTGAACGACGCGAAAATTATTTCTGTCTGCCTTGATCAACACGCGTTAACTGATTGATCTTTATTCGATTTTATTGTCAACGGTTTCTGTAAAAATAACAGAACGTAAATTAGCAACAACTGAAAAATTACTAAAGGTGTAAGAAATCACTGTGTCAAATGATCACGCCTCAAGTAACAGTTAACAGAACACATGCTACATAGTATAAATAGAAAGTAATTACTAACAATTAACCAAGCATAAATAATAAACGAGACAGTGCAGCATCACATAATACGACTCACCGATGGTTTCTTCTTAAGGCAGACAAATCCAAAATCTCCAAAATAGAGCTGTAACTTCAAACTCACTTTACAACTGCAAGGGACCCCGGGAAGTAGGAACGCGAATTAAGAAATATAAACCCCAGTAAAACAATAGGTCAAAGGGAAGGCGAGCAACAGCTCTTAAAACAAAGCCCAAGGGAAAACAAAACGGGAGCCACCAGGACAAGTCCTTTAGTCTCGAGGAAGGACTGCCAAGATAATCAACTAATAAGATGTGGATCTAAATACAGTGAACTGATAGAATTCTCACGACTCTACGTAAAATTCCTATGTCCTTCCTCGACAACTAACAGTATCGAATGACCCCAAAAAAGGCGTCAAAAGCACGAACATTGAGTGTAAACAGTTTGAAAATTGCGTAACAGCTAATTACGTGCAGTTAAAAAAGGCGAGATAAATCTCTTGATTTGCAATAGTTATCACCACGTGTACGCTAAAACTTAAATGCAGCTAAGCCTGAGTTCGAAACCAACCAAGTAAGAAAAGCAAACTGAAACGACGTAACAATAGGTGTCATCAACAAATATACTCTAAACTAAGGAATAGGGGGGGGGAGCTATTCAGTATTAGTTAATTACCAATCATTTCTTTCAAATCTCTTTTCATTAGCCCCCGCAATTATTTTTTTCTATTAATTGTATACGAAATAGATTACTCCGTATGAGTTTCATTAAACTATTCAAATTTATAATTTACCAGCATCTATATAAGAGAACAAAAATTTTACCATGAGCTACCTCCGAATAACCCATTTATGCAACTAGTTTAATCATGTTTTCACTGCCAATTTCTTAGCCACGTTTTAAAAGCATTGTTTTTTTTATCAAAATAGCCCTAAAATTAAGTTATTTTAGCAAAAAAATGCAAAATTTTTGAGCGCTGGGCGCTCTGCCGCCAGATCCCCGTGCCTCGGCGGGGGCTTTGCCCCCACACCCCCATTGGCCTCCGGCGGCTGGGGCTTCGCTCCCAGACCCCCAAAACGCCCCCCCCCCATTGCGAATTTCTGGCTGCGCGCCTTGTAGCAACTTTATTATAGTTTGCTGTAGTAACAGGTTTATTAGCGTGATCGCAACGTAAGGTGTGATACCACCTTAAGGCGTGTTCCCACCGGGCGATCGTCAGCGCTGAATTTAAGCTTGACTTTGAGACTAATAGCTTTCCCTAGTGGCAGTGGCGGCAGCCAGTTTTAGTGCAAAGCTGGTTTGTAAGCTGTTCATTATAATGTAATTATGATGTTTTTGAATATTTGCGGGCAGAGTTTTTAATGTGGTTTACGTATTTGTTTGCAATAGGCTGCCTGAGCAGAAACCTAGAAAAGATCCTTCAGAACGATGACAGCTTGAAAAAGAGCAATGCAAAAAGTTTTCTTCCTACAGGATTCCAACCTAAGCCAATATGAAATTCGTAAGCGGTCGTCCCATGAGATCCAAAAGGTTGTAAGTGACATTTTGATGTTTTGAGTAAATAGAGTTTAACCCTAGAACGCATTCGCGAAAAAACTTACGTTAATGCATAACAGGGGTCACTTTGACCCCTATTGCTTTTACATGTAATTTTTACTCTAAAGACAATTTCCTAGCATATTTTTCTTTTTCTTTCCTTGTTGTTTGATAATTGCTTTATGGTTGCATATCTAAAGTGCTTTCGATATTTCATTTGCAAGAATTTGAGCGAAACAAACGAACAGAATAGTAGATAAAACGGAAAAAACGTTCTTGAAAGGCAGCTGCAAAGTTTGTAATTTTAAATTCTCTGTTCATTCATAGCATTCATTGCATGTGATGGTGGTGATGCTGTGCTCTGGGCACACAGGTCGGGAACATAGTTAGCAACATTTTGCCAACTTCCTATTCTTTGTGCGCGGACATAACGAACGCCGTTTACTCTTCTGCAATATATTCTCATCGGAGATGTATTGAAGAAAGATAAGCCACATCTCATCATGGTTTTTTGTGGCTTTCTGGAGCTGGGGAATTTTCTGTCTTATCTTCATGTGGAGCAAAATGAGGCTGTCTGCAAGATCTGTTAAAAAACGGCGTCTTGAACCGCCAGTACTCTGCTGGTGAGGATGCACTTGCCTGTATATGGTATAAGAATTTAGTGCTGCGACATCCAGCAGGTTGAAGAAGAGTTTCAGCGGCCATCGTCGAGTATGTCGTTTGCAAGTATAAGTTCTAACCATTTGATCAATTAGGTCAACACCGATCTTTGTCTTGTTGTAAAACTTGATGATCTCTGGTCTTTTTTTTGTGGTTTTCTTTGTCAATGCTTATTTTGTGATGCATCGCACTTAACAGTATCACAGCTTTGTTTTTTTAGGGGACGTAACTGACCTCTGTGAGTTGGTCGTTGAAACCAAAGATCGATGCTTTCGTTTCTCGAGACTTTGCAGGTTTCATACACTCTGGAATTTCTCTTTTGCACTTCTTTATGGTCCCAACGATTGTCAACTTACGTTGGAGTATTGTTTTTACCAGCGGAACACCAGTAAAATAGTTATCCATTGTCACATTATGTCCACAGCTTTGCAGTTTCGATGTTAGTTGATTAACTACATTTTGACCCAGATTTTTCTCAGGTTCTGATCCTGATTGTCTTCCCACGTAAATCTTTGCATTAGAGGCATGAGTTAAAGAAGCATTACACAGCCAAAAGATTTTGATGCCATACTAGGCAGGTTTACTTGGCATGTATTGCAGAAAGAGACAACGCCCTCTGAATGGCATGGGTAGTTTGTCTATTGTAGCATAAGCACCGAGAGAAAATTGAGTCTTACAATTTTCGATGAATAAGCCCCAAATATAGCTGAATGAAGTCAATTCATCTTGCTTTAGTCTTTCGACCCGTTTTTTTTTATCATCAAATTGCAGCAGTGCCGTCGCCAGAGCAAACGAAGTGTTGGGGCACTAGCCAAAAGTGGGAGGGGCACTAAAATTTGCATTCAAAGACTGATTTTCAGATTTTAAACGGCTACAATTATGCGCAATTTTTAAAATAATGCTGGCAGCGTTTCTTAGTTCGTTGCGTCTACGGCCCATAGTCGCTTAAAAATGTATCTACAGCAGTAATTTCTACCAAACGTACAACCAGGATTTTGCTAAGAAAGATAAACGAAAAAAATTTTTCTTGCACAAAAACTTCTTGATTTAGCTCCCCTGCTGAACAAACTGATGCAACTCAATGCGTGTTGCAGACGAGCATAGTCACTAAATATTTAGTGACTGTGGACGAGGACGTGGGGGTGAAGCCCTCAGCCGCTGGGCGATTTTTGCAATTTTGCAGCAAAAAATAGCAATTTTAACGCCATTTTAATCACATTTCGTGCTTTTTGAATCCATATGCATAACTACGTTGCTAAAATTCAAAAGTCATTTTAAAGAATAAAGTTGCTTAGCACATTCAGCCTCACCTCCTTACTTCAGGTCAAGTCTAAAACACGTTTAAACACTCCTATTTTGAGATTAAATTTTCTAAGTGACTTGGCTAAGGGGGATTAAGCCTCTTCCCTCTGGTTGCGCCACTGATTGCGACCACAAAATCTTAAGTGTGCTCTAAAATTCAGAAGAGCTGGTTTGTGAAAAAATGTTTTCACCTATTGTTTTATGTCATAATCACTAACGAAGTATCGACAACGATTCCGCAGGCTTATATGTCTCTTTCGCGACACATCCGTAAATGGGTGTTAATAAGACGGAATATTGCGTCAGATTTATGTACAGCAGTGGGTTGCCAGCAATTTTGCAAAGAATCGAGAAAACTTCAAAGGAAAATTATGTTTGCATGTAATTATTTCTTTTTTCTTCATTGCTGTTGTCTTGTTGTTGTGTGATGTTCCAAAAACAGTATTTTGAGTAAATCAAAACGGGGGGGGGGGGGGGGGGTGGGGCACAAGCAACTTTTAGGGGGGCACGCCCCACCTGGCCTCCCCGTAGCGACGGCACTAAATCGCAGATTACGTTGTATGTTTTCAAACCTGTTGATGCCAAAGCTTGCTTTGTAGATGGGATTTAACTTGTGGTCTAAGAACAGTTGTCGTACGTCTACATTCCAGTTTTTTTCTGCTCCTGCCAGGAGCAGAACATCAATGAAAGCTGAGAGTTTGTCTTTTTGTACAGCATTCCATTTCGTAGCGACTCGTCGACCCTGAAAATTTGTGCACAACATAATTTCTTCAACGATGTTTTTCTTCAACAATGTTGTGCGATCTAATTCTACCCTGCGGAGATGAAAACGAACTCCAGACAATTCCCTCTTTTCCTGTTCGAGTATTTAAGTCAGAAGGTGTTAACGAAAAGCCAGATGTTGCAGATGATTCTGTGGAAGTAGTCGGTAATGCGTTGAAAGAATCCTCATCTTCATCCTCACTCTCTGATTCAGAATCGGTCAAACATGGAATCACTTCTTCAGTATCAAAATAATGACTTCCAAGAGAAGGAGACGTATTAATCTGACAATCTTCATCTGAAAAATCGGAGTCGCTATTCTCAGTCTTTCTGTATATTTCTTCATGGTCATCCTCATTTGCATTTAGTATTTGCTCTACAGTTCTTTCAACGTTCATACAACGGATCCTTGTAGACTCAGCCATTTCGACTATTGTTTGCACACATCAAACCTGTTGCAACTGAGGACTGCAAATACTAATCAATTGATCAAACATGCAACCTTAGCAAGTTGCAGGATCACTTTAGAGTAGGGGATTCTAAACTTTTCACGATCAGAGCCGGATAAGCATCGTAGTCGGAAGTAATGCAAAGTCTTGAGGTGGGCTTAAAGTTTAGAGACATGAAATTGCACCCATGAATAACATTGAAGCCCAGTATTCACATACAAATAAATTTGGCACGAATTTAGGGTAGTATTTGCTACAAATTGCCCGTCACGAACACAAATAGTGTTAAGCAACCTGAAGAAACTGACGTCAGTTCTAGACGTTCATTCTTTCCAACCTAAGTATAGGCTACTCTCAGTACTCAGTTTTTTCATTAATAAAGCTATTGCCTAAGTCTGCTCTATGCAACGGGCTTTATGGGAGAATAAACTTCAGCTCTATTATATATGCCATTCAGTATGCTTCACTTCTAGCAGTAAAGACACATTGCTACACACTTTTTAACTTTTCCTTCTGGTTCATTGAAAAAGTTAAAGGTTTTATCGAATTTTACATAAACTTGAAACTTAACAGATTCTGTTTCGTTTTTACAGGCTCATAGCCACTAACAAATAATCATTGAGATAATGCGATAGTGCTAAGAAAGACACTTTGCGATGTAAAAGTCCTGAAACGGCTATGTCCAAAATGAAAGTCTATTCTCTATAGCCGCGTTGGGATATTATCATTACCTTGCTGAATGTACAAAAACTTGCCACTAGGGTACGGAAATTTATTGTTTTATTGCTTCAGACAGATTGTCTAACAAACTATTCGCCAGTCAGGTAAAGTCACGTCGGCTTGCCGGCCGATTTGAAACCCAAGCACCGGCATTAAAGGGCCCCAATCAATGCATTTTTATGTAAAATTTCTTCGGGTCAAAATGACCCCTGTTATGCGTTCTCGGAGTATTTACTGAAAATTGGACTTTTCGTGGCAAAAGTAAAAATTATCGAAAAAGCTGCACCACCATCATGTGTGGTTATAAACTGCTGACAAAGTCAAGGAAAACCAGGAAGATATCTCCACTGTGCTTTGAGAAATCCATCTGAGAACCACCTTCCGGGTCATTTTGATCCCTGTTATGCGTTCTAGTGTTAAAGATTTGGTAGGCCGTGAAAAATCAGGTTTGATGTAATTTGTTTGAATGATTGCTGTATGTCATAAAAACCTGAAGCACTACAAAATAAGGTGGCAGAGTTGATGGTTTGAGCCCCTGCCAAGGCAGGATTTCAAATACTACCTTTTGGTTCTCAGTTTTTTGTTAAAAACCATGACTTTTTTCACTTACGACCCTATACCATTTTATCAAAATATTGTGTTTCATTTAATTTTTTGCTCTCAACTTGTAGCCAGAGGATTATTTTGAGAGGAGTTAATTTCCCTCCTTGGGCTGTAAAATAATTAAAAAATACTTTAAGTTTTGATAGCGAAAATTGAAGAGAATAAACTGACAAAGGATAGACGTGCCAAAGATTCTCGTTATGATCTAATATAACTCAATTGCATTTCGAATAGGAGCAGGTTTCAGATGTTTTAATTCTTAAGCCAAGCTTTTTGCTATCTTGAAACTTACAAGTTAAGACAATAAACAACAAAAGTCAGCAACTCAGCATTATAAACCAAGTAGCGTTTTTATGGAGTATTGTTACAGCGGAGAAAATGTTGTGCTTCCTAGTTGTAACTACTGGGCATTTTCTATGGCCAATATGCATTGTGATGAGTAGTGTGCTACCTACATTGATTCTGTGCTCTGAAATACGTGGCACCACTGGCCCCTCTGCTTCGTCACTAGATATTGTGCCATGCTTCCCACATTTAGGCCACTAACAAATTAAAGCTTTATAACATCAATAGCCACGCAGTTACTGAAACAGATTTAACAAAAGTTGAAAAGGCCCATGGCAAGTAACAACAAAACAACTCTTGTAAAATTTTACCTTTTTAAACAAATAACTAAGATGGCACAGATTGCAGGATATTTCCAGCAAATGCGTTTTAGAAGTTGCAAATGACTAAAAATAGCGGCAAAATAATTATAGAAAAAAACTATATAGATAAATTATAGAAAAAATAATATCCATTGTGACGAGTAGTGCGCTACCTACAGTGATTCTGTGCTTTGAAATGCGTGGTACCACTAGCCCCCTGCTTCGTCACTAGACATTGTGCCATGCTTCCCATACTAGATATTGTGCCATGCGACAAAAAACGCGTTTACGGGCCCCGGAAAGATATATTTTTTTTACCCAAATAGCAATGCTCAGTATAGTCTGAAGTTTCCGGGGTTAGGGGTTCTAGGGTTGTCCCCACCCCACTTTTCCTTCCCATTTACGTCATAACGACGTCATTTCCGCAATAGTTGGCTAAATTGTTCAGCTTGGTTGACTTTTACTTTATTTATTCTCACTTCTCTTAAACTTGAGTCACTCAACAAGTGGGACATGGGCAACCTTCAGATGCATTTATGACGTCGCAAGATTATGTCGTCACAATGCAGGAACAAAAATGTTACCTAAATTGTAAAATACTACCATTTTGAGTTGTTGTCAATTTGTATTACTATTGTTATATTTAATGTAGAGCCTTGATATGACTACTGGAGAAAGTACATGCATATTAGAAAATACTGTAAGATACTGTATGATTTTGGTTTACTTTGATTAACATTTTCATACAATAAATTACACTGAAAATATGACACCCATTTTGCAATATTTATCGTATTTTAGCGTTTTGCTTGTCATTCAAGACTAAGTTGATTTCAAAAGTAATATTTGCTTCCATAATTCACTTGTAAATTTTTAAAGTATTATAAAAGTGAAAAAGTTGACGGCATATGTTAGTAAATAATCACAAAAGCGGCCCTAAGTTTGTGTTGGTGTTATAGATAAGATGATATCAACATTTTCACGGACAGCACAAATGAGAGCAAAAAAAGATGACGTCATCATTTATGACGTCATATTTTTAAAACTATTTCTTTTTGCAATTATTGCTTTAATTGATGAAGGAAAATTTTTCACACAAATTTAAACTATGTACTATGCAATTTATATAACTTTATAAAATTTAGATGTTGCAAGTGATGATGTGGCATTTAAATATTTAATAAGTTTTATTAGTCATAAATAGCCTAACCTCAATAATTTAATTTGTTAGCACAGAAACAAATAGCTTGACCATCAGTTTGTTGAGAAATCAACATCCTTCTTCTCCTCAATACAATCGCTGAAATCATCTAATTCAATTAACACTTCCTGCCTGGATTCTCGTTCTACGCAATCTACGATGTCTACCAAAGCGCTTGGAAAAATGCGTCCTGCTTACCAAATCGGTTCCAAAAGGATATTTTGGTTTTTGAGCCAACCTTGCTTATCGTCATGAGTTTTGGTGCTTCTGTGAATGGTTTATCAGCTCGTTTATAAACAACAAGCCGATGATTAACTCTGTAAATGTGAGGAAGCAAATTACTAAAGCACGGTGGAAGTCTAGCCAAATCAATTTTAGAATTTCATGTAAGATTTGGATCGTCTCTAACCACCTTTTTACCATTTTATATTTTGTTTTACAAAAAAATTAGTGATTGAGTTTTTTTGTCTCCATACATTAAGTAAATGACTCCAGGACTACATAATTGATTCGAAACTTCCAATTCATCGCCAAGTTTTTGTAAGTGATAGAAGTAAGATTTTTTGCTTGTAGAAGCTATTTTTTGTTAAATTTTCAAAAATAAACATTTTGGGGTAGTCACGTCACGGCAACGATGATGACGTTATCAAAATCAGTAAATTTTTATAAAAGCATGCAAATTTGTTTAAATGCTGCAAAATAATATTTTTAGCTTCGCTTTTGTTATTTCAAAGACATCTCTGACAAAGTCACCGCAGATGATGATGTCGCATGCATGATGACGTCACGTGCGTGATGACCTTATTTTTAATATTTTGTGTTGATCATTACTTGTAATTTTTTGTAACTGAGACATACTTTAATTCACAAAAATTTAGAATACTGCAATATTGTTTTCATTATATCATTCAAAAACTGATGAAAATGAATATTTTTTTTTACACAAGCGCAGTTTATTTCGAGAAACAATAGAAAAAGCAGTATTTTAAAATCATGACGTCATCAATGACGAAATGATGGTGCAATGCATCTATCAGTAAATAAATTATTTTATTCCAGCTAAAGATTAGCATTGATAATGAATACGCAGTACAATGATTAGAATAAGCGCGTTGATAAGCATGCATTGCGCTTAAAACTGTATGAAACTCCTTAGGTGCGTCTGACAAAAGCAAAAATGACGTCACTTCCGGTTGTCCGGTTGACCCCAAACTTTCTGAAAATGTGATTTATTAAATTTGATTCAAAGTCAGGATGCATCAAAGTAAAACTTTTATTTGGTTTAGAAGCTATATTAAAATAACTAAAATGGAAAACAAATTTGCCCCTTCCCCCCCGGTACAAATAGGGTTTAGATATTGCATTTCGTAAAGTTTTTGATAATAATTCGGAATAGTAAAAATAATAATGAATCCATAAAAATTGGTCTTGAGAAACTGTTTCACTCTGAATTAACGAGCCAAAGCTGTCGTAAACATTTTATTTTACAAAATAAAATGTTTATAGTATCTTAAAATATAAAAATATTTTATGAAATAAAATGTTTACGGCAGCTTTGACTCTTTCCTTCTGAGTGAAAAAAATGAATGCCATTTTGACGTTTTATACGTGAGTAGCAGATATTGATTACGTACCGTAGCGGTATCGTGACAATGAAACAAGGCCTTAACCCCTGAATGGAATATAGCTAATACAAACGTAGAAATGGTCTATATTATTGACTTAAGTTCATCAGTTAGGGCCTGGGTGCAAACTTCCACTGATTATGGAACCCCGCTTTTTAGTAGTTTTCCAAACGCAAACCCCATTGTTTGGTCAAACGATTTCTTTTCGCGGAATTTTTTTAACGTTATTATCTAAAAGGTAGTATAGCAAATGCAGTAAATTTATGTTTTAACATGAATTGAGGTATGGTACTGGGTATATTTGTAAAGCTCAAGGTTTTGATATTAAAAAAAGAGGCTCTGAGGCGAGGGCAAAGACTCGTGCGCCATGCTGAACAACATTAGTGATTTTTTTTCGGAAAAACTAGCAATTTTTATGACATTGAAGAAGATTAAAACTTAGATTTTCAAAGCAATTATGGAAAGAGAATACCTTATATGCTAAGTTAGGAAAACTTTAGTTTTTCCACAATTTTCCAACTCTAATTTTAAGCCAATCTTTTCTATACATTTCATTGTATGTGAAGTCTTTCTTATAATCTAATGTCTATAAATAATGATCGCAAACATTGAGGCCGTCAAAAGACACTTTGCTAAATTTAACGTAAGGTATTTAATTTCAAAAAATAAACTGAGAATCCGATCAGGATCGTATTAAGCAGGAAGGCTTTGGAGACATTTGTCCTGGGCCCCTGTTCAAAGGGTCCACAATCGTCAAAACGGAGAAATAATAAACCACCAATTTTTTCTAAAAATGCCCAAATTTTTTGCTGGAGCTTCGCCTCCTCATCCTATAACAACGTGGTGTAGCAAAAGTTATTAAGTGCAGCGCGCATCTCTCCAGGCATTCAAGCAATTATTATTCTGTAGTGTACAAGCTTGATGTCCTTCGTGGTCGACTCCTGGGAAGTCAGAACAATTTTCACTGAGGGCTACTGACGAGAGCTAAAAGCTCAAAACAGCGCTGTCCAGCTCTGTGCATTTTTCTGTAGTTATATTTAAATTCACACTTAATTTCGTTATAATTCTTCATGCAACATTTTTTGTGATCCACTATTTATTGTTTATCCAAAGTACAAATCGTCCAGTAGACATGGTATTGCCCCGACCCCTTCCCAGTGATTAAAGTTGTTTTTATCTCAAAAAAAATTCTACGCGTTCGTGAATAATCAGAACAAGTTGTCGTTCTCAAGGTTATACTAACATATTTCCTGTAGTATAATATCAATATGCCATCCCTGGTAATATTGTATTACCGTACGTTTCATTATCACAGACATACTTTCTTCTAAATTTCCACGCGGACTAGCGCTCGGTCATGTTTTCAGCATTAGCACCTCAAAATTACCCCCAGATTCTTGCTATGACTGTGGATGGCTTTGCTGCGTTGCAGCTTGTACTGACTGCACCGAAAGTATTAGCAGAAATAAGAATAACAACTTTCTACAAGGCTTTTTGCACCCTCATTTTTCCGATTAGACCTTCCACACATTGCCATTTAAAATATGTTTCAGCGTGATTTGGCATAGTTGGCTATTGTTGGCTATAACATTGTATGATTTTTCAAATAAGGAAAGGAAACGAATTAACTGACCAAAAGTTTATGTTGTCTTTTGTTTGGTAATTTTCCTTTTGAACAAATAAAAAAATAATGCTATCCTTGAACAGAGAAAAGAGCATATTCGAGTACTTGCAGGCTTCGATACCAAGGTCAAGGAGGTATGTCCTCGACGCCAAGGGCGTCCTTGAGGTCTTCACCTGGGATGTCCTAAATGCCACATCATCACTTGCAACATCTAAATTTTATAAAGTTATATAAATTGCATAGTACATAGTTTAAATTTGTGTGAAAAATTTTCCTTCATCAATTAAAGCAATAATTGCAAAAAGAAATAGTTTTAAAAATATGACGTCATAAATGATGACGTCATCTTTTTTTGCTCTCATTTGTGCTGTCCGTGAAAATGTTGATATCATCTTATCTATAACACCAACACAAACTTAGGGCCGCTTTTGTGATTATTTACTAACATATGCCGTCAACTTTTTCACTTTTATAATACTTTAAAAATTTACAAGTGAATTATGGAAGCAAATATTACTTTTGAAATCAACTTAGTCTTGAATGACAAGCAAAACGCTAAAATACGATAAATATTGCAAAATGGGTGTCATATTTTCAGTGTAATTTATTGTATGAAAATGTTAATCAAAGTAAACCAAAATCATACAGTATCTTACAGTATTTTCTAATATGCATGTACTTTCTCCAGTAGTCATATCAAGGCTCTACATTAAATATAACAATAGTAATACAAATTGACAACAACTCAAAATGGTAGTATTTTACAATTTAGGTAACATTTTTGTTCCTGCATTGTGACGACATAATCTTGCGACGTCATAAATGCATCTGAAGGTTGCCCATGTCCCACTTGTTGAGTGACCCAAGTTTGAAAATTCAGGTTCAGCCATAAGAGAAGTGAGAATTACTAAAATAAAAGTCAACCAAGCTGAACAATTTAGCCAAGTTTTGCGGAAATGACGTCATTATGACGTAAATGGGAAGGAAAAGTGGGGTGGGGACAACCCTAGCCGGAAACTTCAGACTGTACTGAGCATCGCTATATTGGTAAAAATATATATCTTTCCGGGGCCCGTAAACGCGTTTTTTGACTAGACCTAGAGAACAAATAAATGAACTTGTATTACTTTTTGCTAGTACGACATGACAAAAATATAGTAATGTCAGAATAGAAACAAGTAACGCTATATAGCGTTTATAAATTTATTTTATAAATACCACTACTACTTTTGGATCAACACTCAAAATTTTACCTTCTTTGTGATATCTTTTTTCAGTATGACATTTTTCTTTTTCTTGTTCAAGGTAAACCCAACTTGTGGAAGGATGACCTCGAATCTTTCTGAGTCAAGAGAAGCATTTTTTCTTACTTTGTTTTTTGTATTTATTATGTTGATAATCAGTGCTTTGCTTTCATCCCAATCGATATCATAAATCTTTAAAAATAACAACAACAACAAAATAAGAAAGCAAGCACAAAGCAATTACTAGAGTGCAACCAAAAAAATTTACACTATGTGGTCAGCAATTATAAATACTTTGGGGCAAGCACAAAAATTGTCTTTTCAGGTTAAACAGTCAATAAGGGTAGTATTGAGCTATATTTTACAGTATTGTCATCCCTAAAGTAAAAAAAATATACTTAATTTTTCTAGTTAAATTTTGATTTTAAATACCTGATGCATATGACTCCATCCAGCTAAAAATCTGACGATGATGAACCAAGTTGCATAAAAATGTTCCTAATATCAGGTGTCTTAGTATCTTAGTATCAGGGAGCTATTTAATTTATTGACGGAAAGGAGCTGTTTCAGCTTCTTGTAACTAAGTAAGGCTGTAGCAAACAGTTAGTACTGCATCAGTGTAATTGTGTGCCAGAAAGAGGTGCTTAATGGTGAAAAAAAAACGTTAAAAGTTGTTGATTAACGCGGGTGTAATAATGAAACCAAAGTATTTAGAAGTCCGCCATCGGTTAATCATACAAACTTAATCCAAAGTTTATGTCAGCATGCAGCTTTCACAAATTTGAAAACGCATTAGATACAGTATGTCCAAACCTGTAAAATTATTTGCAATATTGTGAGCTTGCTAACCCGTTTCTTACCAATGTTCCCATTTGGAACATAGTTTTAAATTTCATTTTCTGTAACTCCTAAGTTATATAAGGGTTTAAAACTAAGTGGGATAGTTTTTTGAATTTAAGAAATTAATTTCTATAGTTTTCCTTGGCAATTCTGCTGAAATTTTACAAAAAAATTGGACTTTGAAACGTGGTGAAAACAGGAGATTTAAAGTTGCACGATTTGGTGAGGTATAGAACTAATAGTGAGAAATGTTTTAAATGCTAAGACTATGTTTTGTACATTTGATAAAGACATGACTTCACAAAATCATTTTCTTTGTAATTATTTTCAAGTTACTGTTAAAAAATTAGTTTTGAACTTATTTGTTCCGATTTGGGAACATTGGCGGTTTTACAGCATGCAAGTTATACTGTATATAGGTTTACGAGAAGAGAGAGTAACAATCCAGAATAGACAGCTTTTTATAGATTTTCAGAATTATGACTTAGTGTAGTTTGGTCACGCTACTGTACATATTGTTTAGACAAGAGTAAACTACAAGAATTACTTATTTTGCTGTACTAAAAAGCCCATTATTGGAACGACCGACATTCGCGTCGCGTGTTTTTTTGTTTTTACTCGGCATTTTCAAACTAACGAGTGCGAAGTTTCAGACTTTTGCTTATTACTCAAGAACGGTTTGGTCTAGCCGCATGAAATTTTGACAGCAGTTTGAAGTTAACGAGTTGTATGTTTGTACTAAATATCGAGGCTATAAATTATCTGACTTAGGCTTTAGGATCCAAAAACCGCTCCAAAAGTTTGGCGTAAAAAGTGGTCTCATTCAAAAACGGCTCAAGTACGGCAAAAAATATTTAACATTGTTATATGTTTCAAAATACCCTTTTATCTCAACCAATTTGGCCGCGATGAGGTTTTTTCCTTTTTTTTTCTTTTTTTTCTTCCTAAATCTTGTACACTCTTTTTCTCCTAAATCACAAAACATTGAAATCTAACTTTAGTGTAAAATTGTTGAGCTGCAAACGCAATTTAGTCTTGCAAAATTTTTTTGGACCGCTGCAATGGAAACTCCCCCAAAAATGGGGACCCAAAAAATCAATTTTTTGAACGGCTCAAGCTTGGGCGCCAGTTATTTTATATCAGTAGATGTTTGACACATATTTTGACATAGTTTGGGGCTACCACCCTCCCAGAGACTCCCCACATGGCCGCCCAAACATCAATTTTTGAACGGCTTAAGCTAAGGTGCCTTTTTTTTATATCCACAGATACTCAACAGACAAATATTTTGTATTAGTTTGTGGGTACCCCCAATGTTCTCTCTAATTTTTTGTAATCTGTGAGTGCAGAAGTTTTTGGTGTATGTGCGCACTTTTCTTGAAATAACTAATATTTGTAATACTTGTGCAACAACCCACGTGCAACAACATGGGGGGGGGGGAGCAGGGGAGGGCCATAGCCCCCCTGAATTTTCACAAACTTCTCTTAAACCTCCCGACTTTCAAAAATTCTCTCATTTTTAGTAGTTAATACTGGACTTGTTCTTATTGGCCCCCCCTGAAAAATTTCCTGCCGACACTCTTGTGCAACAATGTGTCTGTTCAACAACATGTTTGTGCGCAATAAATTTATGTGTGTGCACTGTCTCTGAAAGCTGTGTGCACGCACACATGCCCACAGCTTAAAAGGAGCACTGGATACCACCCACCACGGACCCCACCAAATTGGGGGCGTAGCCAGGGGGGAGCAGGTGGGGCAAGTTCCCGTCCATAATTTTACTTTGCCCCCCCCCCCAAATAATTTCAATTGAACCTTATTTTTAACAAAATGCAGCAAGTGTTTGCACAGATCAAACACTGCCATGTGATGGGAAATGTACCATGAAGTTGATTGTTCTGATTGTTTTGTATCGAAATGAACAGTACTTTAAATTGATTTCAAAAGTTTGTGCCGAAAACCGCCAATGTTCCCATTTGGGAACACAGTCATATCTCGTAAACGATAAATATTTTTAGCTTAATTTTTTTTTTTGGTCTCTTATCCTACTAAATTCACACATTTTCGTGAAGTTTTGTCGCAATTTGTCAATCATGACATATAGCGGTAAGATACGGGCTAAGCTTTACAATTAATGATGCCAAATCAGCTATAAAGTATGTATACTAAACTTTAACAATCTCAGAAATTTTTCTAAGAGTTGTATTAGGGTTTTGAACAAAAAAAATAATAATAAATACAGTAAAAACAAAATTTTGTACACCAAATACAACCAAAGAAAAAATCATGTAAGACCAGTTTTGGTAATAGCTTACCGTTCCCTTTCCCGATGTCAAGCGTTCATTGTATGTTTCTGCATCAATTGTTTCCACTTTCCCTTTCATGTCTTGTGGGTTTTTATACTCATAACTAGGATCATCAGCCAAACGATAATAATCTTCTAGTTTCCAAGCTGGCAAAATGTAAAACAACGATACAAAATTGCTTTTTTACTGCAGTTGTTTCATCAATTTCAAGTACCTTAGTTTCATTACGTTAGTGTATTTTGTCTTTTACAGTAGTTTAACTTTCTCTTAATATTGTACTGTTCACGTTCTGTGCTTATAATAATTTATTAATCTTTTTTTACTACAAGAAATCTTTAATGCCCTTCTTTCAAATTACATTTTTACAGTAAAATCATGAAGTTTTGCAATGGTGTTTATGAAAATTTTTACCATATCGTCATAAACATTGGCTATTGCATTACAAAAGCTTGTATCACGAATATTATAACCTAATAGAAAAGACTATAACCACCGCGTTGTCTTTTATGACAATTTTATGATCACCGGCCATTGCGAAACCTCGAGTAAAATAATTGAGAAAAAGTTGGTATCAACGAGCATGTTAATTACGAGCGCAAAAAACGCATTAAAACTTTTACCATAAAAACTTACAAAAAAAGAACAAAAAACGAAGTCCATGCATTAAAAATGAAATGCGTTTTCGCGTGTATTATATTAAATGGCAAAAATGCTATAATAATGTTGTATACCGTAGTTCTTTTATGCCATGTGCTCTATAGTTTCAAAATTCGCTACAAAATTGAAGTAATTGGATTTTGAAAACTAAAGAATCTTTTTCTTTTTGTAGCAGCGCAGAAATAACAAATTATTATTTTATTTAAAAAAAGACTCACGCTAAGCATGAGGTCGTTTAAATAACATTACAAACTCCAACAAGGCTGTTTTTCCTGATATATGTATTGTGGTACAAACATTTCCATTATCAATTTTCGCTGTTTTAATGTTTACCTCTCTGAACCTCATTTAATTTTTACAAAAGAGCCAAAAAATGAATTAAGTGAAACATAACATTAATTCTTGAGATCACTTTACAAGCAGGTTTATAGCTAATACGTATCTTTTTCTTAAAACTGCACAGTGCTTAAAATTTTTTTACGAGAATTTTTATTAATTTTTTTAATTGTATGGTTAATTTACATTATTATTGTTTTTTTTTATTTCTGAACGTTATAATATTCATAACTGTAAACCTAGCCAGATCGACAAAATATATAAGTCGAAAGTCAATTTTCGAATAGTTACGTTTTATAGGTTTTTAATCATGGTTTTAATTTTGTGAGCCCACTTCTGTACTGTAGCTTTTCACTAATTTCTTTATTTATTGTTCTTAATACAGATTACATTATGTGGTGACCGACTGACTGCCTATTTTAGCATATCAGTTGAAATTTTGCAAGATTAAAACACTCAAACTTTTTTTTTTTTGTTGCATAAGGTAGCATAATTGCACGGCCACTTTTTTCCTATAAAGCTTTATGTAAAAATATGAAACAAACTGTGTACTTGATGCCCAAAGGGAAAATAATGTAATAGTTTATCCACTCTTTGAACCAAAGGAAATATTATTATTGAAAAAATTGGCTAATTTACAATACGCAGTCTCCACGCAAATGCATCAACCGGCATTTTTTTTTTTTTTGAGATCTTGATTGGTAAATGTCCGCTTTTACAGCAAAACTGAAGAAGACCAAGCTGCACATTTTTTTGTCACAAGTTAGTAAGATTCTGCTCATTAGTTTTCAAACTCCTCATGAATAATTTGTCACAGCAGGAAGAATGAAATATTGCACTTTCACATTTTTGCATTCTTTGATAATGCTGCACTCTTTGTTATGCGTATGATAAAATCTAACCAGTACCAATTCTTGCTTCAAAATTCGAATATGCTCCAGCAATTTTGACATTGCCTTTAGCATTCTGTACTAATGCTCCACTAATATCTTCATCCGTCTCAATGATTTGCTCGTCACCTCCATTGTCAGGTTGTGGTTTGGATGCTCGCTTTTGTCGCTTTGCATCTAAAATGATCGTAAGTATATTGTATTAGACAAAAAAACCAGAGCCAGGATAAAATGAATCATTCTATTTCGAGACGTTTCGACTTAAACTAAAGTCATTATCAATCTTATTCAAATAGAATGCTACATAAGGTAGCATAATTGCTACCTTATGTAGCATTATTAATCTATTACACGTATTTACGAGCATAAACAAGAATTACTCGGAAAATTGATTCTATTTGAATAAGATTGATAATAACTTTAGTTTAAGTCGAAACGTCTCGAAATAGAATGATTCATTTTATCCTGGCTCTGGTTTTTTTGTCTAAGCTCTTCACATCATCCCGTTATTCTGCTCCGAAGTATATTGTATTAATTAAGTGGTTTCGGGCTTGCGGCTAATAAGCAAATAAGTAAATTTTATTTTTGAAGTCAGCCACATTCGGTTTGAATTCCACATTATACAGCTTACTAAGGTTGTTAAAAGAGGAAAGTTGTTTAAATTCATAATTATTAATCTATTACACGTATTTACGAGCATAAACAAGAATTACTCGGAAAATTAATCACAATTTTTCGTCTAATATGGAGGTGGTATAAATCCGTTACCAATTGTTTATTTGTTTCAATTTGTTGAATTCTTTTTAAGTTTGCTAATCTTCACTTCCTAAAGTAGGTGAATCATCTAAATGATAAAAGTCTGGCACTTCTCGCTAGTTTTTGATTGTCTGGTCATGATGACAAATTCTTCGGTTTAGTGTAATATCCGCTTAAATTTCAACAATGGCTTTAGAATGGAATTAACAGCTAGCATGGAAAAGGGCCAAATTTATTAATGAAACACTGCAACCCGAAATACTGTGAATACGTTCAATATCAAAATCACAACTGTAATTACAGGGCGTGGTGCAAAATGTGTTAACTCCATTTTCATGCTTTTGAGATATTCATGGTTAAAGTTTTTGGTTTGCGGTTACTACATCTTAAGAACTGTGTACTTCTTTAACATTTTATTTTTAGAACCTCCATTACAAAATTTTTTTCACAAAAAATCATTAGAATTATCTCATCAGAAGTATTAAAATTAAATGTCTAAATAACACCTCTATTAGTTAACGTTTTCTTGCGCCCGAATTTTTCATGTAATAATATGATTGCTTCTTCCGTTTAAAGTATGTTAACTACCTTTTAAATAATAATCATTTGTGCCCGCTTTAGTGAATTAGCAACTGCAAAAAATGCAAATTAAAACAAAGTGAATGTTACTAAACAGTGAGAATATCTTTTTGACGTTTCTTATGCATAACTGCTTCTTCTTTTCTTTCACTTCATCATTTAAATCAAGATGTTTGGGCATAAGATTTTGCTCACAGCGTTTTTAGAAGATTGCATCTTATTTCGAAAAGAAATGTAAGAATTGATAAGGTTATGCTAGCAATGACGTCATGTTATGGCGATAACGTCGCAATAAATTAAGCTATTTTTTTGAGAATTTGTGATTTTATATATGCAGTTAATTAATTTTTTTTTGTTTTAGTTATGTCTATTGGAGCAAAAAGATCAAGAAACGAGCAAAACAACATTTAACTTTTAGCACAATGGTACAATGAACAATCAGCTAACATCATGCATTGCAGTATCTGCAGACCACAACAGATCACTATGCTGTACTTATACGCATTTCATAATTTATTGAGCTATTGTGACGTCACATAGCGTATGAAGGTGCTTTAGAACTTCTTTTGCATTGCTAAATCAGCCTAAGCAGAAAAGCCTTAACCAATGTAACAGATTTTATTACCCTTAAAAATATTAACTTCATTGTGATACAAAATTTCAAGCGCAAGGCTTACAGCTCTAGAAAGTTGAAATTTTGCACGATTTTGGGGGAGTTAACATAGCATTGCACTGAGAATCTCGGAAACTATAGAAGAGCTATAGCGACACGTAGTTTAGCGCGAATAATAGAGCTTGAATCAGTTTTTTTTGAAAATACGTCTACTGTACTGTAACTCTGTACTGTAACTGTAACATAGTTTTGCACCAAGCCCATCAAATCATATTACAATGTAAACCGGCAGATACAATTTTTTATACTGAATGTTAGGATAAATATTGCACATCAATCTCTCAGCAACCTTGATAACGCATGCAACAGAAAACTGCTATTTTAATTTTAGAAAAGCTACTAGCTGCATAAGTTCGCACGCTCGTTAAGTTCAATTTTCTTCTTCTTGCGGGTGGCAGCACTGTCGTTGATTATGTAGAAGGTGCTTCAACTAGGATGTTATTTTCTCGCCCAACATCATATTTCTTCCAGTTCGTTGGGCGGTCGGTGTTAGGTGCAGTGAATGATGAAGTCATCCAAGGTTTGTTTTTCCGCACCACAGGGCATGCCGCAGAATTGCAAAAATCTTATCGAGGATACAAGCACATTGCATTTACCTAAACCAGTGCGTAGGCAATTTTAGGTGACCCATGCCTTTCTTGGCAAATCAACTCCAGCAGGGGTAGAGGTGGAAAGAATAACAACAAATTGTGGGAAGTGGGGATTGGTTTTACATGACTCATTTGTATAGAAATTGTTGATGTTAAGCGACATATCCCGCTGGTGAGCAGTTTCTTGATAAAAAGGACGACGATAAACAAGATGTCTACGTGGAGCATAATTTGGGTTAGCATGTAATTGAAAAGATGTGTAGTATGATTTTTGAATTAGGATGAAAAAGTGATGAAAGTCTCTAGGAATGTGGGAAGGTGCTATTTCAGCTAATTCAGTGCTATTGAGTTGGTGTTGGGTAGATACAACCAATAATGGTACAAAGTGAATGATTGAGGGATAGTTCAAGCTTTTTAGTATGCTTGTTACGACTCAAAACAAGAGAGGCTTACTCGCCGGCGCTATATATATATATCAGAAATGGAAACCGGTCGATTAAACGGTCGGGTCGAGATTCTTCGACTGGCCGGTCAAGCCGGTTAAAACACCGGTCAAATTCTTCTATCTTGCAGCTAAAAAACATCTAAGCACCAACCGAAAAATCCATAAATGTTTTAATATAAATAAAAGTTTTTATAAAAAAAAAGTCCTACCACACCTTTTGAAAGCACTTGTTTAATGGTTTCAAGCTGTGACTAATATGCTGTTAACATTAAGACATGCACATCCTGGGGTGTATTTAGGGAGGGGGCATTGTGCCATTCCCCCTCCCCCCACCCTTGGGCCACAGCACAAAGCAACAAAGTGCGAAATATACGTTAAAATCGCGTAATCAGATTATAATACAGCATGAATGTAGAAGAGGTTTACGCTACCTGGCATTTTAGCATCATTTTAATCAGCTTGAGAGTAGACGTGGCGCAGATTTCAAATTTTTTAGTACATGCTAAAATCTTGCCGCTTTGAAAAGCTTTTTTCAACTTAAATTTACCACGCTCTACACTGGGCGAGAAAAACATAGCTCTAATGTTTTAATATCTAACTAGCAATGGCTTAATCTAAAATAGCATTTCTATAAACTGCTGGGGCACATTATATTTCGAATATTTTCTTGACAATGTCATAACAGTTTAGTGTTTGCTGCTCGGCAAATTGTAAATAAATCTGTCACCAATAGCTAAAAAATTTAAATTTTTTTTTGGCTTTACGCATAATAAAATTAAAAAGAACGTCTAATAATTTAGCTAGTGCCCTTCAGTTCTTTTTATGCTTATTTCATGCACGTTTTGCGCTGCTCAAAACAGGTTTTTCAAATCAAAATTTAACCTAAAACGTCTCAAAATTGAGTTATTTTTGCAAAAAACGCAAAAAAATTTTTGCGTTTCTTTTCTGAGACCCCTGCCGGAGTCACAAATTTTAACACCTCACTCATGGCCCCACTTTTAAAATTTTTTCATTAGATGCATTGAACAGTGAACAAAAACCTTCTGTAAAGAAAAAAATGGTCGACCGGACTGGTCAGAAATCGGTTGACCGGAACTGGCGTAGATTTCGAAATTTACCATTGGGGTCGGTTCGAGAAAATCCTGACCTGTTCCATCTCTGCTGTATACTACTATCTAAGACTAAAGACAACAAATTGACCACAGTCGTTGTGATCACTGCAAATAAGTTTGATGACAACCAGTAAATACAAACTTGCGTCAATCGATGTGTCAAAGAAATGGGAATGGAAGTTCACAAACTTGTTCGGTGCAATAAAAAATGATATTGTTAAAAATACAGTTGTACACGTGTTCTACTTGTCGGAGGTTTGGGGATGGCATAAGAAACTGTCTGTAATAACAAATCTTACAAACACTACACAGTATATAGGTATATATGCAAACCTCTACTTTTGCAGTGCCAATCGGAGCGACATTATACAAAAACGCGCATTACAGACATGGTTTGAAATGTTACAGAACAAGCTGTGCATTTATTGCCATCGGAAAATTTTCTACATAACCAAAATTGCTGATTTTAACGAGTTGTTGCAAAATGATTATGAAATGTTGTGATTTGTCATTATTATTGCAATATTGCACTTACAGCAACACCAGGAAATGCTTTGCAGCAGGTTAATTTGTAAGAGGTTAATTCTAAGACCATATAGAGCAGGGGTGGGCAAACTTGGTCAAAGAAAGAGCTGCATGCGAAAGACCATCAACACCAGCGAGCCGCAAAATTAGTTTACACAAAATAACATAAGAGCAATAAAAGCACTTGAAGCGTGGGCAGAAATTCGCATTAGGGGGATTTTTTGGGGGCCTGGGGTTGAAGCCCCCAGCAACCAGAGAATGGGGTTTGGCGGCCAAGACCCCATCCGCTGAGGCACGGGGGTCTGGGGCGAAGCCCCCAGCACACACAAAATTTTGCATTTTTTGCAAAAATAACTTAATCTTGGGGATATTTTGATAAAAATTTATGCTTTTAAAGCGTGGCATAGAAATTGGCGGTACAAGCAGGATTAAACTGGTTGCATTAATGGGCAATATGGGTGGTGGCTGATGTTAAATTTTAGCTCTCTTGTTTGCATGTTGGTAAATCATAAAATCCTATAGTTTAATAAAACTTACTCGGAGCAGTCCATATTTTACAGAGAAAAATAATTGCGAGGGTCCAATGGAAAAATATTTGAGAGAAGTGATTGGTAATTAACTAATGCTGAATAGCCCCCTCTCCTTTCAAAGTTTATAATATATTTGTTGATAAAACATGAGTTCAGCATTTTTACACTAACGATCAAATTTGATTGCTAATTTTTGGCCATTTTTCAAAGTTTTTATTGACTTGTGAGTTTTATTTTTAACAAATTAGTCCCCCCCCAAAATATGTTTCAAAAGATGCTTTTAATCACTTTTTAGTCCACTCCAGTGCAAAAAAACAGTCTCAGAAGTGTTAAAACGTGTTATTTTTTTTATTCTACATTTTGTCAGCAGGCCAGTGTGGGGGGAGTGGCTACGCTAATAATTGTTGCTCTATACGGCAATATTCACACTTGACTGCGCTCTTTGAAGTGTTTTACAATTCCGGAAAATTATTTTCCCTTATTTCTTTAAAGTGTTTATACTGCAATTCGTCAACACAGTATAGGTATAATCTTAAATGACAGCGCTATGAAAACATATACTTGTTTTATCATTCTAAAATACATCGATAAATGAAAATTATTTCAAACACGAGATAACATATTTATAAAGTATGATCCTAATGTTTTTCTATTATTGCGATTTAATACAAGAGCCACAAAATTTACGTTCGCGAGCCACATGAGGCTCGCGAGCTGCTGTTTGCCCTCCGTTGATATAGAGTGTTTGCTTGACTACAATACAACTTTAGCCATTGAATGTTGCTCGACAGTGATCATTCCTGCTCTAATAGTAATATCACCATTGGGTTTCAGCACTAATGGTAATATCACTGATTTTAACACCTTAATATTTGATATTTCTCTGTAATTTACTTGTTTAATATCTGGGAAGGTACGAATTATATTAGAATGACGCCAAACGTGTTGATCGTGCGTGTATCGATGCGACTGAGATAAAAAAAAAAGGAGGAGAAGCTGTGGGGCCAATGCTTACGCATGTACTTGTAAGTTACATAAGTTTAGCATCCTCATTGGCATATAATTTGTTTTATTTAAGAGCTTGCAGTCGCATATTGCAATTTGCGGTATTGTCTCGCGAATAAGCTCTTACATATATTTTAACTGTTCAATTTTGGAGAGTAGCTAGCCTTTTCAAGTATAGGTTTTATAAGCGTTTCGCCCAAATGATAATTCCATACAGGAGATGAGGGTGAATTAAAGAGTAATACACATTTTGGAAAGTTTTCAATCAAAGGAAAAACATATCGTAATTCATGGTTGACTAAGTACATAACTGGCTTCTCGATTCGATGACCTAAAGGTCCCTTCGCAGGATCCAGTCACAATTCAACCCGCTGTTTGTGTGTTGTTTTGTGCTAAATAAACACGACTATTACGATGTTGAAACCGTTCCTGCTTAATCTGATTTAAACAATGAAGAAACCGATTGTAGTGAGCTCGAAGATAAATTTTTGTAATTGATGAATGACTCTCTTCGTGTTGTTTTGCAGTAATGTACGCAGTGGATTAGGCAATACTTTTTTGAATAAAAGTCTTTACAGATACTGTAGAAGTTCAATAGCCGAAGCTTGTTTTGAACTTGTTAGTTATAATTACCTCAGTTTGTGTTCATTCAACTGGGTCATAGGTTTCTACTACGTTACAGAGATGACCTTTTAGGTCATCGAATTCAGTCATCAGCAATCGCGTTCCAATTTCCGAGAGAACCACCTCTGTTCTTTACTGATTTGTGCTCAGTGTACAGGTAGTCTCGTCTTTTCTCAATAATTCATTGTCAGCAAATTATGGTATTTAACTGTGCCGCTCGATCTTAAGTTCGCTTGAAAATTGACTAAACTTGCAAACTTTGACTCAAGATATCTACTGTACCTTAGCTTTAATTGAATGATTCAGTAATCGAGTCTGCATGGGTTAATCAAAAGATTTAAACCAGCGACTTTTGACGCCAATAGTACAAAACTTACGCTCAACGTTATTTCTTTTGCATATTACCATCCTACCGATTTAGTAACACTTCATAATATCTTTTCTCAAAAAATTTCTCATTGCTTTTGCTCACACTCACTTAACGCATGATCGTTTCAATCAATGTGACGTTACTATGATGTTGTACGTTAATTGTCAAATCTATAGAATCGATTTTTTGTGCAAAATGGTGCATAATTTATGCAAAAGAAACATGCTTAAAAGCGATTTGTTAAATCAAATGTTTCGTTCTACTTGTCACAATTCGCCGAAGCATGCAATGCAAAAAAAGATTTGATTGTGCCCATTTCTGTCATAGCGCTTAGGCAACACGGTTTATTTTAACCAAATGTCACCACGGTGTCAAGCCGTTGGCAACGCTGTGACCGATTTGACCGGCCCGATAATTGAACCTCAGATCTCCCGTTCCGTAGTTCCGTAGATAATGAAATTACATAAATTATTATTTTTTTCTTTCTTTATTGCCCGCTTTTTCGTTAGGGTAGTAAGAGCAGCAACAATATTAAGCAGCCAATTTCACGGTATTTCATCACATTCATCATTGCGCTTGGGTAAAATTTCAAGCAATTTCATTGAAGATCCTCAATGCAATTGGTTCATCTACTTCTAAGTTGTCCAGCTAGTGTTTTCCCATTTGCAAAAAAGTAAAGCTTGTATGGGGAGTCTTTCCTGAGGCATTCTGTTTACATTGCCAAACCATGTACTGTAAGCTGAAATGCCTGACAAAGTCCAACCTTAGACCTTTACGTGGTGTCGGGTGGAGTCAGTTGAAACACAGGCAAATTGAAGCAAAGGTAAACGGCCAATAAAAATGGGTGAGGTTAAGGAGTTCAGGAATTAGCAACCAGGCAATAGCGCAAGCGAAGGCCTGATTCTGCGAAGTACTGCCTTCTAATTTTCCGACCCCTGACTCAAAAGCCAACAGGAGGCTGTGGGTTTACATAAAAACCGTTGGTAATAGACCAATATTGAGATGGAATGTCTATGCTAGTACAGCGGATAAAACGTGTTGTTGTGTTGCGGCCACAAGATAGAAAGGATGCTGATCCTAGTCTAGCGAACATAGCACTTCTTGTCCATCAGCTTGTGAAAATTCTCGAGCACCTGTAGTTCCAGATAGCAACTGAGTAAGAGTCTACAGATGGGTTGAGGGGGCACAGCCGATGCCAGAGCTCCAGCGATGTGTCTGTTATTTGCAGTGTTTGGTGTGTCGTCATTGGCAGAAATGGCAGTTAGTAGCCCCCAGCTAGTTTGGATAATCTGGTCTTCGGAACTTTTCCCAGTTTAAAGAAAACAAACCCTATGACTTTGTCTGATGTCATTAAATCAAGAAAAGTAACACGAATCATGCCCCCAAATTTAGAAGTGGCACGGTCACAACCAAGAATTAGAGAGTTCTTGAGTGACAATCCCAACAAAGGTAATACTCAGCAATGTGCGCCTTCTAGCCGAGATGCCAAAAAAACATGAAATCTGAGCTCTCAAGTTGAGATGGTTCCTTTGCTAAAAAAATCGGTCTCAGAATCTCATGGTAAAGGAAAAATAACACGGTCGGTTGTTGAACCGAACAACACCTCAAATTCTCCTGTGGAACCTCAGAATCCACGTAATTTTTTGAAAGTTGCTTGCAAGCCTAAGGTGAAGTGGGGGACGGGGAATTAATAAAAGCAACTACAACACCCAACTTATTCTTCGATAATTTAGAATGTTGGCAAATCAACCTACATAAATGTAAAGCAGTAAGCTATAACATGTGTGAAGTTACAAAAAACGTACATTCCGGGTTAGTGTTAGCTTAAGAACCATGGACATATGCCACTAAAATCAGAAGTAAGCTACGAGGCTAGAACATCTTTCAAGATATTAAAAAACGTAATTGTCCTCGGGCGTACATTTATACTACTCCTGATCTCTGTTGTTCTCTAATCTTGATGTTTTCAAATGAGGATATTGAGGCAGTTAGAGTTAACGAAGGGGAGAAGGGAAGATAGTTTTGTTTTCGTATCGGCATACAATGCAGCCGAAGAACCAGCTACGCCCAATTTATTGAGGGGTCGGTTAGTCTTCACACAAAATGAACAAATCCCTACGATTGCCGGAACTGATGGAAATGCACATCACACTATATGGGGATTCTCCGATATAAACCCTCGAGGAGAGGATCTGATGGCATATTGAGCTAGTGCAGAACTGAATTTCTGTAACGTAGGTAATAAACCAAAATTCAGAACTAATTAAGGAGCGTGAAGGAAATCTGGATTTAACCAAGGGGCGTATTCTCCATGCATGCAAGGCATGCATTGCATGCCTAGTCATTTAGCCAAAAAAGAAAATAATAATTTGAACAAGTACATGTAAAAATTTAAAACAAAATCAAACTAAGTTGCCACAGTTACAGGAATTCACTTTCAAGTCGAAGTAGCTATAAATAGTCTTGCTTAATTCATTGATTTCAGTTTTAGCCTGTTTTCAGCATATTGCTAAATTAGAAAAAATAATGGCAAAACGCATGCAATTTTCAAATTGCATTTAACGGCTCAAAAGATGACTGTGTTTCGATACGATTACGAACAAAATTAAATAGGTTTGAAAGCTTTGAATGGCGCATTGTTTGCTACAAAAGTTCTTTTATCCGTCTAGTTTCTTGTTTTCGTAAAATATAGTCTCTATTTTGATTTTAGATTTGTTACAGTAAATTAGCTTAAGACATGCCACAAACAATGCGCCAAAGCATGCAATTTTAAATATTGCGTGCGTGTTGCCATTTATTTTATGTAATTTAGCAATATGAAAAAAGCGAATAACTAAGCGGCAAAACCAAGCCGTGATAGCCGGTTGGTATTGGCTTTAAGTAATGTAAGTCAGAGTGAGTACTGTTCGCACTATTTAGGCTAAATGTTGAGCTATAAAAGTGAAAGCAAGATGTGAAATCAATTTAAACAAAGAGTTACCGGTAGTTGGTTCAGTTAGTATTTAGTTAGCCTAAGCTAAAGCTAGGCGTAGAATTTGCACTTGGTTTGCAAAAAAGTTTTTAGGACTATCAATAAATTACCGTTTGGTAGTTTTGCTACTTTGCTTGTGCTTTACTGGTTCTTAAATAAACTAAACAAGGCCAGGCCTAATCATATATACATTGGACTAGCCTTGAGCCCACTAGCCTGCTTAATATTGTATAGCATCGCTGGCTGTTGCCAGCAGGCTACGATATACCGGTATTGTAATGACATGAGGAAAAGGCTTTGAAAGTAGGCTATGTATTTGCTATTCAGCAAGTTGGCTTAGCTTAGTTCTGCAATTAATGTTTTTGCTTCAATGTTATTAAGCCTACTTTACTGTTAATGTTAGCCTAGTATGGTACCGGTAACCGGCTACTGGCACATATGAAAGTGCTAGACCTGTCACTGTCTGTAGTAACACAAGGAAGACTTGTACTGGGACAGTAAATGTACAGTACACACCAATGTGTACTGGAGAGCCGTGCCACCGAGAGGGAGGGCAGGGGGTATAATGACCCCGGGGCCTATGGACTTTGGGGGGCCCATGAGGCTGCCCATGGTTCGAAAGGGGCCCATCAAATGACATTTAGAAATGAGCATGTGAGACCTTCTTTTTGGAGATCACCTGATTTTGAATGAAAAAATCGTTAGAATTCCTGTGAAGAACTTTTTTTTTTGAGATCGCATCATAATTTGGACAAAACTGCGGCATTGTTTCCGTCTGTTTTGGAGTTCTCAAAACCTGAATTCCGTCATATTACAGCTGCCCCCGGGCCTACGTTCGGCTCTCGGCGCCCCTGCTGGAGAGAGGAGGCCTAGTTGCAATACCAGACATTTGTTATTGTTAAGTTGTTTTTTTATTTTACTGCCTGATCATTAATGACGTCATCAAAACTGTTGACGTCATCATAACTGCATGCCTTATCTGAAATGTCACGCTACGCCGCTGATTTAACCTGAGTGAACCGGTGTACATAGGACCGAGAAGTTGGCTGTCATGTTAGCAACGTGCCATCATTCTCGGGATTACAAGTATATTAGGTTCCAGGTTAAAAGCAGTGTCCAAAAACAGACTAAAATGTTCCATAATGTTTGTCGTACGTGCTGGAACAAGTATGTCAACGAACTCGAACAAAAACTGAATGAACGAATTTTACGACCAGTATCAGTACCTTTCTCAAACGAAGACATTGATGTGCTGGCAAACAAGGTTCATTCAGTAATAACTAAATCACATGAAGCTGCTTTCCCTATGCGAAAGTCGCTTCGCAAGAAAGATAAGATTTCGTGGAATTCTGAGCTGCCAAGCCTTCGAAAAGAGGCTGGCCAAGCTTGGAGAAAAACCATTAAAACAAAACGAAAACAAGATTGGGAGGCTCAAAAGCTCGCCATATCCTATTTCAAAAAAACTGTCAAAAAAGCAAAGAGCGATTCTTGGCATAGCTTTTTAGAGAGTATGAATAGTCAAACACCAACGACTCGGTTGGTTAAGATTATTCGAAGAAGTGAAACGGTGCGTGTTAGCAACATAATTAAAAACAACAACTAATTTACAAAGTCTCAACCAGAAACTTTGAACTATCTGATCGATATCTTATCACCGGGTAGCCAGCAGACAAAAAAATCATGCAACCCGGTCCGACTTAGTAGACAATCTATTAATGCGATCTGAAGACACTAAAATGATTGCAAACATATTTTCATTAGAGCGTATGAAAGCAGCTATTTACAATTTTCAATCATTCAAAGCCTCTGGGCCACACAGGCTCTATTCGGTACTGCTGCAGAAAGGTTGGAATCAACTGAAAGGATATTACCATGTCGATTTTCAAGCATGCCGGAGACACAGCTTTGGGCCATTGGCATGGAAAGAAGGCACAGGTATACTTCTCCTCAAGCGCGGAAAAGAAAGCTATTTTGAAGCTAAATCCTTCTGAATGATCACTTTAACTTCTTTCCAACTGAAATGGTTGGAAATACTAATTCTGTATAATATTAATGAAGATAATAACGTGCAGGCAAAGCTTTCTGCATCGCGGTATGGATTTCGTGCAGTTGTTTCTACGAAAACTGCTATGCATAAATTTGTGCGCCATGTAGAGGATTGCCTTGTTAGAAAAACGCCGGCTTTGGGTATTTTTCTGGATATTGTAGGTGCTTTTGACAATGTGACCTTCCATGACTTTGTTGCGGCTCTGCGAGGGCTGGGCATATCTAAGATTCTCACCTCATGGATAACAACTTTACAAAGATATCGTGCAGTCATAGTAGAATTATATGGTGATAAAGTTAAAAAAAAGTAGTGAAGAGGAACCCACTAGAAGGTATCCTGTCCTCTTTTCTGCGGAACTACGCCTTAAACAGCCTGTTGCTAGAGTTACGTAGCAGGGGCTTTTATGTTCAAGCCTTAGTCGATGTTCAAGCAGTGTTGATATGCTGATATGCTTTGGATCAGAGGTATGGCCCAGAAAGCAATAAATATAGCTGCAAACTGGGCTTTACAACTAGAGCTACAGTTTAGCAGCAAGAAAACCGAAATTGTACTGTTCGCTCACAAACGTAATTCAGATTTGGGTTCCTTGTCAATAGTTCAAAAATTAAATTTTCCAAGGAACTACTGCTGTTAGGTGCTACTCTGAACAGCAAGCTAACTTGGAAGCCACATATTACCCGCAAATTACCACATTTATGCAATGCAGACAAATTGTGGGTAACACTACAGCATTTATGCAATTACCCGCAAAGCAACTACAGCATTTATACAATGTAGAAAAATTGTGGGTAACACGTGGGGAATAAAATCACCTTTGATGAAATGGATATACACAGCGATGATGAATCTAATTATGTCGTATGCATGTGTATCCTGGGCTGGCGGTATCAACGAAAAGTATGTAGTGAAGAAACTCACAAAGGGGCAGAGACTTGCTTGCCACATGACTTCATCAGCTTTTCCTAGCACCTCTACTGGTGCTCTGGAAAATTGAGAAATTTTTATTGGCTGAGGCAGTGCGAGGTCATATGGAATAACTGTTTGTAGGCTCTGGCACGTCAACCCAGTTGATTCCTTTGGGAAAACGAAAAACCATGTTGACGTTTGCGATGAAGCTAGAAGATTTTTACCTCTGCTGCAAATGCCAGTTAACCGAATAAAGAAAACAAAGGTATTTGAGAGAAGTTTCAAATGCCAAATTATGGATAAAATGAATTCTGTCAGATCTGAAAGCGTTGTAAATCAGATCACTGTCTAGGTTTACACTGATGGCTCGAAATTAAATGGAAGAGAAGGCGTCGGTTCTTACAGGCGCGTAGCCAGAAATTCGCAATGGGGGGGGGCTAATTTTGGGGTCTGGGGGCGGAGCCCTCAGCTGCTGGAGGCCAATGGAGGTCTGAGGGCGAAGCCCCCAGTTGCCAAAGGCTGGGGGTCTGGGGGCAAAACCACCAGTTGCCGAAGGCACGGGGGTCTGGGGGCGGAGCCCCCAGCGCTCGAAAATTTTGCAATTTTTTTTTGCAAAAATAACTTAAATTTAGGACTATTTAATAAAAAATTTTGTTTTTGAAACGTGGCATAGAAATTGGCTGCGCAACATGATTCAACTAATTGCATTAATGGGCTATGTGGGAGGTGGCTAATGATAACATTGTAGTTTTCTTGTGTGCATGCTGGTAAATCATAAAATCATGTTATTCAATAAAACTCATGCACACAGAGTAATCTATTTCGTCTGCATTTTATAAAGAAAAATAATTGGGGGGGGGCTAATGGAAAGATATTTGATAGAAGTGATGGTAATTAACTAATACGGAATAGCCCCCCCCACCCTTACTCCAGAGTTTATAATATATTTGTTGATAAAATCTACTTGTTTGGCATTTTTACATTAGCGATCAAATTTGATTGTTTGTTTTTGGGCATTTTTTCAAAGTTTTTATTGATTTGTGACTTCTATTTTTGACAATTTAGCCCCCCCCCCCCCTAGAATATGTGTTTCAAAAGATGCTTTAAGTCACTTTTTAGTTCATTCCAGCTCAAAAAATAGTCTCGGAAGAGCTAAAAACGTGGTATTTTCCTTATTTTGCATTTTGGTCGGCAGTTCATTAGCCCTCCCCCTAAATAAACTTTTCAAACTATCCTTTTAAATCCTTTTTAGTCTAATCCAGTGCAAAAGACAGTCTTAGAAATGCTAAAAACGTGATATTTTTCTTATTCTGCATTTTGGTCGGCAGTCCATTAGCCCCCCCTCCCCCCCTAAACAAGCGTTTCAAACTATGTTTTAAATCCTTTTTTAGTCTAAGCCAGTGCAAAATACAGTCTTAAAAGTGCTAAAAACGTGGTATTTTCTTTATTCTGCATTCTGATCGGCAGGCCAATGGGGGGGAGGGGCTACAGCCCCTTCACCCTCACCCCTGGTTACGCTACTGGGTTCTTATGCAGAATAGTAAACAACACCCCAAAACAAGCATTTTTCACCTTGGAATACACAGCATGGTGTTCCAGGCAGAAATCTTACCTATTTCAGAAGTGGCAAAAAACCTGCTTTTGGAAAAATTGCACAATCAAAGTATTGTTGTACTGGATGATATTCAAGCAGGTATCAAAGCACTCATAAAGTGCACTGTACCATCAATTACAGCGCTCAACTGCATTAGAAACCCAAATCAGTTAGGTAAACAAAACCACGCCACTATTGCATGAATTCCTGGACATTAAGATGGCTCATTTTTCTTGACCTTTTTAAACATTTTTGTCAGTTTGAAAAAATGTTCCTTTTTGGACACTAACATTTGTAAACCAAAGCTTTTGTTTAATTGTAACGTTTGAATCTGGTTCACCGAATTACAAATGTAGAATTATATGCGCTTTTAGCCTAATTGCTATCAGTGTTCTATGCTTTAGTAAACCATTTTAAGCAGTTTAATACACCTGTACTACCTTGTACTTGTGTAGCCGCTTACCTGTTACAACTAGTATGCAAAATTGCACAGTAACAATGATCAAAAACTTATGATAATGTCTTAACTTGCTCTTAGCTTAATCTCTGTTAATCATTTTTGAAATTGGTTGGTGATAAATGCAATATTTCTAGCTCACATAATTGAGTTGCTAAATACTGAATGAAATTGACCAAGGAAGTTGATATTCATTTCGATAATCTGTAGGATAGCAGTTGGTCTGTAGGCATAGGCCTCGATATCAACTCTGCAATTACAAGTATCTGGAGAGAGAGAGAGAGAGAAATTGACTACAAGCAAGCTGAGAAACAGATAAACACGAATCTGTGCGGCAGCTTAGGTATAGCCTACTTGCAGTTAGGCTACAAGTAGCATATTTTCGGAACTTGTTGCTTATCAATTAACAGGTGCTTTTGAAATCTTGAAATAGCAGACTGTCAATTACTCTTTTTCTAAAAAATAATTAAAGTTTTGCTGAACAAGTAACCTATATACAAAGTTTCAGATTTAACGTGGGTATAATGACAACAAAATCAAAAAGAAAGCTAAAATTATGGCTTTTTGATGAATGATTTGAGAAAATGCCATCCGAGGATCTAAACCGCCAACTAGCAAAACAGTATACTTGCATTTTCGATGTTTGCATTTTTAAAAGAACATTTAGGTAGAAATTTTTTTTGCTTGATTTCCTTTCAAAAAGATTTGACAGACCTGAAGACTAACTTCACCAAATTTAAGCTTTCTACAACCTTCCATTGCAAAAATTCAACAGATTAAATTTCCTTTAGAAAGGCTTTTTCCTCTTAGAAATTTTGTCAGGGTTGCTAACTAGAAAACAAATTTAAAAGAGTTAATGCATGTTCGAACTGATTCTCAATAAATATTTTGTGGCAGAGCTATAAGTGTAAAACAAAGAAAGGTTTATTAAGAAAAATGCACTGAGAAAATAAATAATAAGCTATAGACAGTATACAAAGTTTTATACGAACAATCAAACCTTTGATTAACAGCCTAAGACATATTGTTTCGGAATCGACAATCGTCTTTTATTCCTCGTCAGCATAGCTAGGACTACAAACATGAACATGAGTATAGAAAGGCAAAGAATCTCAAACAAACCAATCATGACACAATTTCTCTTTTTTTTCCGAAAAATATTAAGTAATCACAATATTACAAGAGATAATATTGATCAACTCTCTTTATCAACGATTCTTATCAACAGTCAGAAACAATCCAGATTTTTATCACTGGTGATATATGACATTTTGGCCTTGCTAGCCTTGCTGATGTGTCCTGAGATTGCGCGAAACAGCTGTCTAAGGCATGCTTTTGGAAATTATTTTGAATTGAACTTTTAGAATTATCTCTTGTAATATCGTGATTACTTTATATTTTAGGGAAAAAAAATAGAAATTGTGTCATGATCTGGTTAATTTGCGATTCTTTGCCTTTCTACGCTCATGTTCATATCTGTAGTTCTAGCTATACTGATGAGGAATGAAAGACGTACATCGATTTCAAAACAGTATGTCTTAGGCTGTTAATCAAAGGTTTGATTGTGCCTATGAGACTCTGTATATTGTCTAAAGAAAGGTTTAGAACGGCAAAATTAGCTGCTTTTCAATAAATTTAATCCAACTTTGAAAAAGCTAATCTTCTCTCACAATACTGACAAAATGGCAACACTGAAGTAAAAGGAAAATGGCTAAATTTGAACAGCAATATCTTGAAAATGGCAAGGTGGAGAAATTTCAAATTTGGTGAGCATGAGTTCCAGGCTTATTCCAGTATTTCGGTTCAGTGAAAAACTTGACTTGAATGCCTTTTAACTACAAGAAAAAGAACCTGGAACATGAATTTTGCTAACCTTTGCTCAAGTTGCTGTTGAAGACATTAAGCACTGAAACATCAAGCTGGTATCCCTACAAAAGCTGACTACATTCTCATTAACATTATTCCAAATATACACAAAGATTGGACAAACTTGTTCAAGCAACGATCAGAAACAATCCAGCAACAACTAGACAAAAGTAACGCCTCTTCTTTTTTAAAGATATCGAGAGAAACTTTTGGGCTCCTAAACAACTTTGCGAGAAAGAATTAAACGATAAAGGCAAACAATTTTGAAGCAATATGAGAGACAGTAGAGAGGAGAAAGTTTTCTTCGTAGACAGAGTAACAATGGATAAAAACAAACGCGAAATAGAAAAGATTTTGAAAGTACAACAGAGAAGACACAATAAAGAATAGAATAAATGAATAGTGAGCCATCCTTTCTTGTTGATCAAAGCCAAGACAGCGAAAGCAGTTTATCAAGCGATGTTTGTAAAGAAGATCCTGACTTTGGCTTGTTTGAAACTTATAAAAAAAAGAAAGTACATTCAATTAAAGCAACCTGCTGTTAATCTCAATTTTGATCCCATTCAGTGGAGTGAAACCGTAAGTCTGGTGGTAGACAAACATGGTATTAGCCATAGAAGGCTAACGGAGATGATGTCTGCTGCTGTTAGCTCTAGTGGTGCCAACATCAATGATCTGTCCTTGTCAAAGACACAGTGCGTAGACATCTCAATAGGATACAAAAGCAGACTGCTAAGTCAATATTTGAGAAAAACTTGGAAATAACAAAATCATTCTAACTCTAAACGTAACAGATATTTACTGCATTGGGTTAGGAAAATGTTGCATGGCCTAGAAGATCATGAAACATCTACAGAAATCATTGCTTTTCTTTTGACTGCAACTAATGAAAACAAGAAAAATATACTCAAAATTGAAAATATCAATGTAGAACAGCACAGCTGTTGAATTAACAAAAATAATTTTGGGCACTCAAGACATGTGGAACATTAACAAACACTTTAAATTTGGTTTAATGTTTGATACAGCATCTGCGAACACAAAAATTCACAAAGGAGTAACAATTCCGTGCTTATGCCAGGAAAAAGATTTCAGCAGTTTTTTGCAACTACCTCAAACAAACGTGGTAAATTTGGCATTTTCTATACAATTACATCAGGATCTTTGTACACATGTTTATGATGTTGCCTAATTAAACAGCACAGGTACAAATTAGTGATTGGTATTGTGTCCAAAGTTGTTTCTTGATGTAACAGAAGCCAGTGATCGGGCATTCTAAAAACCGGGAAAAAATTCAAACAATTCTGAGTTTTAAAGTGGGGTGAACCAGGGTCAAACCTTAATTTATTTTCCTGAAAATTGCTATAAGAGGGTTTCTAAGCAAAAAAAAAAAAAAACAGTAAGACACACTGACAGGAAATTCTGAAAAAAAATTTTTTTTGCCAATTTTGAGCCAACCTATTGGACATGCAGATTGCAGGGGTACATGGTAAAGAAGTGGCAGACTATCTAGCGAAATAAGGATCTAAATCAAAAATACACGGTTCTGGACCTTTTATTACAGTCCCGTATGCTAGTTGTGTTAGAACGGTTAAGGACTGGTTCACAGATAAATGGAAATCTACTTGGAATGAACGGAAAGACTGCCTGAAGATGAAAAACTTTGTAGGTTGGATGTCTTCACGACTAACAATACATCTCCTTAACCTAAAGAGACCTCAATTGAATAGAGTAGTGCGTGTTTTACCTGGGCATTGCAGTCTACAGCGGCACAAGAAAACTGCAGGTTGTGCTGAGTCTTCTCTGCATTCAAAATGTTGCCTAGAGGATGAAACACCAAATAATCATGTAGGTAATTGCAAGCTTTACCAAGATATTCGTGTTAAATATTCTATAATCACAAAACCCACTCTTCACAATGTGGTAACGAAATGTAACATTATAATTCTGGCCAAGTACTTAAAACAAGCTGGAAGGCTTTTTGATTTCGACCTGTAACCAAACAAAGCGACAGTAACATAGTAGCTACAGTTGCAATAGGCCAAATGAGGCCTCTGCAAAGTGTAGGTAATCTTTACCTAACGGTAGCAGATTTGCTTGCGCCGCTGCCCATTAGTTATAGTAATCTAAGGTGAGATCTTTCAATTGGTAGAAGTAACGGCTCGATCTTTAGAGATTTTCGAATCTCAGATTTGCGAAAATTGTTAAATAGTGTAACTTCTTTAATTCTTGTTAAAAGCCTCATTTTGGAAGCCAGCACTTGTGATCTCAACTTTTGCGGTCATTGTCCACAATCATAGATGAGAATGGGCACAATAATAGTTTCAAAAATTGAGAGCTTTGCCATTTTCAACAATTCACGTTTTAGGACAGCTGAATAGTGCAAATCTCGCATTACTGCTCTAGCCTTGCCAGTTCGGATATAAAATTCTTCGTTTTGCCTTTTGTCACTGGTGAATGCAACCCAAAGATAGTTGAACTACTTTACGTGCTTAAGTGTTGCTCCATTCACTTGCAGAGCGCATTCATCGGGGTTTCTTGAAAGATGAAGTTCTGGTATCTCAGTTTTGGCCAAGCTTAGTTTCATTCCGGCGTTGTCACATACATCTGCAAACCTTTTTATTGCGCGCTGGAGGCCAGATTTTGTAGAAGAAAGCAGAACCAAATCATCAGCGAATAGCAGACGACTGATTTTGCAATTTCCAATCTTGGCACACTCATCAGCTTGGTTACATTTGTCTATCTAATTCATGTAAGCTATGTAAACTAAGAAAAGAAAGGGTTCGCAAAACGTACCCTTGCCGTAGTCCAACGCTCATATGGAGCGATTTTGATTGCTTGCCATTTACCCAAACACAAGTATACAGTCGGCAGTCCAATGATTTAATAGCGCGTAACAACTGAGCATCAACAGTAACACTAGAATGCTCAATGTAGTCATTTTGACTACTTGGAGCTATTTAATTTGACACAGCTTTATTGATGTTTTTTTTAGACAGGTGTCCTGCTCTGACTTTTATTTAATCTTTGAACTTAATCGGATTACGAAATGACAATTCCAATTTTGTTTGTTTGTGGACCAGGAGACCTGGATTGTCTTAAATGCCCGAGCTTGCTGAGTTTTTGTGATAGTAGCAATTTTTGGCAGCCTTTCTAATCCGCATTTCTTTTTTGTTGTCTCTCTTCGTACAATCGTACTAGCCATCGCTGTTTCATTCACTATTTTCCTAATTTGCGGTAAAGTTTACAGTTGCAGCGCTGGAGAAAACTACATTGTTATGGCGAAAAAAAAAAGTTTTAGCGCTGAAGAAATTCTTTTATGTTTGCGTAATATTCGTGATGATGTTTCTGAATGCGAGGACAGTGAGTCAGAATTAGACGATTTATGTAATCCCGAGCTAGATTCAGGCTCCTCCTTCAGTGACGAACATGAGTCGAAGTTATCAGAGAGAATAATTTCTGACTCTGAATCACTCGATCCCCCTTCTAAACGACGACGGACACCATTTTGAACAACTGAAGCTCCTCAAGAAGTAGACAATGACGCTGAAATGAATTCATGTCACAATCAAGAAGAAAATGATCGAAACAGTGGCGTGGCATCGGACACTTCACAAAGCGAACTTCCTTTTCTGGACGTTGGTAGCACTGCTAGAAACAGCGAACTAATAGCTCCAGATGGAACTGAATGGCTTCAGATAACTTCCAGTGACAGTTCGGTTGGAAGATGTTCGCAGCAAAATATTTTGAGAGAAACTTCTGGGCCTACGCCTTACGCAAAGAGAAATGTGTTTGCTGGTAACACTGTAAGTGCATGGCGTCTTCTTATTGATGACTTTATTCTCAAACAAATTGCAAAATGTACAATTACTGAAGCCCACCGCCAACTACAAGATGAGAAATTTGCTCCAACTATTGAAGAATTAGAAACTTTCATTGCTGTCATGTATGTTCGAGGAGCTACAGCAAAAAGTGCTTTACCTTTGCATGACCTTTGGAATGAAAATAGGGGTGTGCCTTTGTGCATAGCGCTATGTCCAGAAACCGATTTTGTGAAATTCTTTGGTTTCTTCGTTTTTATGTGAAATTGAATGGTTCACATAGGTTACAGACCAATATAGTTGCTCTATTTTCAGAAGTCTGGGCCCACTTTACGGATAATTGCTGCGCTTTGTATATACAGTACCTGGAGCTTTCATCACAGTCGACGAGCAACTCTTACCTAGCGAAGCCAGATGCTCTTTCACTCCATGCATGGCATTAAAGCCAGAAAAATTTGGGCAAAAATATTGGTTAGCCATGGACAAAGAGAGCAAATACGTGATAAATGTCTTTCCTTACGCAGGGAAAGATGAAATCCGCTCCTCAACCGAACACGTTTCTGATTGTGTTGCGATGCAACTCATGCGCCCTTATTGCTGCAAAGGGAGAAATGTCACCATTGATAGTTATTTCACTTCTGTGAAATTAGCCAATCAGTTGTAAGAAAAGCAAACGAGTCTTCTGGGAACAGTAAACAAAAGCAGGAGAGAAGTGCCATTACCATTCAGAAAAATGAAAGTAGATCTTCATTTTTGCAAGCTATACAAATCTGGAAATATTACTCAAACTGCATACCAGGGAAAAGTGAATAAACACTAGGGTGTGGCTGGTGCCCTGTAAAAATTGAAAACATGATGAATCGTAAAGCATTTTTGATATATGGTAACATGTTGGCTAAAAACTCCAAATTTGAATTTTTGAGGCAATCGAACATTATTTAGGTGTTCCGCTTTTCGTTTCCATGGTTACGGGCCCATCGCAACAGTCAAATTTTGTAACTTGCTAACTGCTCATGCTAGAAAGTCGGTTGATGGCTCAAAAGATTCAGAAACTACAAGTTTCTACCTAACTTACAGAGGAACTATATGGCTAACTAGTCTAGTTTTTGAGATAATGCCGATTATATGCTTTTGTGCTTGTATTCATACGTGAATTGATAGGTAGCTTACTGTATACTGATATGGAGTGAAAAAATGAATGAACCACCCCATGAATTGCACCACATGTCTACCATGATAGTGTAACCATTAAAATAGTAGCTAAGCTAATAGTCAATCCTGCTAATTTTGCAATACTTTGTTAGTTCTAGGCTAGGCCCCTACTACCACTTAGATTTTTTTTAGAAACTGCAAAGGTTTCGAAAACATCACAACCATTGCTCTAACATGTAATAGAGGGAAAAATCTTTACTGGAGTTCTAACAAAGAGCTGGTTGTGATAAAAAATGTTCTACTGATGTTACTGCTTTTTTCAGATATTTCTGTTACCAGATAGACTAGCTTAAATTTAGCTTAATTCATTTTGGAATTAACATTATCATTGTTAAACCAAAATAAAGGTATAAAAATGTCTAAAAGGCTTACCGATTCTCGTTTGTTCTTACTGGGCTCTGTTCCGACTCATGACGACAAACTTATCCCAATCAACAAGCTTCCAACCAACAAGCAAGTGCTACTTTCATTTATTGCACGCAAAGAAGAAGAATATACCACAAATAAAACTAAAAAATCTATGTTCAAAGCTGCTATGTTGACTGTAACTGAATCTATTTTGCCAATTTATAAAAGGGCCAGAATTCCAACAAAAACTGATAAAAAGCTATCTCAAGACATTATCTCTAATTATAACCAGATGCAAAACATCAAGAAAATTAAGAAAGCAAACAGAGACTTCGGAAAGGCAAAAGAAAGAATTGAATTGTTCAAAAAAAATTAATAGAAACCATGGTGTGTTGGCCTAAAGATGTATGGACTAAATTAGAAAATGAAGAAGATAAAGCATTTCTGATGTCTATGCAATCAGATCGTACTGCAACAATGGTTAGTAGAGATATGAAAACTTACAATTTAGAAAACAGAAAAAGAAAACGAAAAGAAGCTGAATCAAAGTTAATACTTTCTGAAAAAGAAAGAAGAGATGAAGCAATTCCGATGATTCAAGTTTATCACATTTATCAATTAAAGAAACTTCAGACATCCCAACACGAAAACACAAACGTTTAAAGAAAACAGGTATTGATATTTGTCTATAATGCATACTAGATTACTAGTACTGCAGCTACTGTTGTATTTCGACAGGTAACTTTAAATTTTTTTGCAGGTGATAATTTGTTCATTCCTCGTGACATTCTGAAATCACCTGAAGTTGTTGCATGTGCTGTGCGAAATCAAATTACACCCACGGCATTATCAGCAGTTGCTAAAGCTTTTATTTCAACATGTGATGGTGACATTAACAAATTCAATTTGGAGCATTCTCAAGCACACAGGTAAGTGCTTTATTGCTGTTTTCGATCATACAAAATTATTAACAGCTTTTTATTTTTAGATACAGAAATCAAACAGCTGCTGAAATTGCATTTGAAATACAGTAATCATGGAAACCACCTCCAATGTTCTCTGCACTGGGATGGAAAAATGGTTAATTCCCTGAGCTCGAAGTATGCACAAACTGAACGACTTCCAATCTTGGTTTCAGGTGAGAATGATTTTGTTTTTCTACAATTAGAACGAAATTACATCACATTACATTTATTCTGTTGTTTATTTTTCAGGGATCAATGGCATCAAGCTACTTGGAGCACCTGAATTGCCTAAAGATAATGCAACAAGGTTCGGCCCCAAAGTTGCCCAATTATCTTACGATTTCCTTATTCAGTGGGATTGTGTGGAAAATGTTAAAGCTATGGTGTTTGACACAACATCAGCTAATACTGGCCATTTATCTGCTGCATGCATTTCCATTCAGGAAAAGCTGGGTCAACAACTACTATGGTGTCCTTGTCGACACCACATTGGAGAAATAATTATTTCTAGAGTATGGAAAGCACTCAATATCGAGCTATCAAAGAGTCCTGAAGTATCCATCTTTTCAAGGTTTAAGTCTTCATTTCATTTGCTCTCTACCAATCAAGACCAACAAGTTTTTTGTAAATTTACTGAACATGATGAAAGGATTCCAGGAGTTATTGAATTTTGCCAGCAAATGCTAGAACAAGATTTTTGTAGGGATGATTACAAAGAGCTTTTAAAGCTGGTTTTGCTGTATTTGACTGGACAAAGTTTAACAACTTTCAATGTTCTTCCACCAGGTGCTATCCACAATGCCAGATGGATGGCGAAGATCATAACATCCTTGAAACTATTGCTATTCGAAGATAAAATCAAATCGGAGCTCCCAAAAGGACAAATTTTTTGAAATGCACAACAACGAAATAAAATATTTCAGTTTGTTTCTTTTGTAATGTTTACTTATTTTCCCTATTGGTACACTGCAAACAGCTCTCTTAATTCTCCCAGCAATGACTTGAAATTTTGGAACAACATTAAAAATCACAATAATAGCATCACTAAAAATGCAGCTTTAAACGCCTTCAAAAATCACACGTGGTACCTCACTGAAGAGCTAATACTTCTCTCATTATTCAGTTCGAATACAACGAAGTTGGAAAAGCAAGAAATTGTGAAAAACCTGCAGGACCAAAATCCCTCACAAGTATTCCAAAACAGGCATGGCAATGGTCACGGTAAACCTGTACTACCAAAAATTTCGGCAAAAGCTAAACTGAGCGATTTTGTTGGACCCTCTTCCTGGCATTTTTTTGAACACCTGGATATAGATACTAGCTTCCTTAGTGAATCACCATCTGATTGGGAGTTCAATGAGGCCTACAATGAAGCAAGAACAAAAGTAAAACATCTTGCTGTAGTAAATGATCCAGCAGAAAGAGGAGTTAAACTTACCCAAGACTTCCTCCACACAGCAAAAAATGAAAACACATACCAAAATGTTCTTCAAGTTGTGGAACATCACAGAAAACAAAATCCCAATCAAAGAAAGAAAAATAAAAATTAAACTGTTTCAAAAATCCACATTTTAGTGCTCATTTCAATTTTATGTTGAAATGCTTTGACTTTGATTTTGTTTAATTTGAACTTGAAATAAATAATATTTTTATAAAACGTTTTTCTGGTGTAACTCAAAAACTAGACTAGTTAGCCATATAGTTCCTCTGTAAGTTAGGTAGAAACTTGTAGTTTCTGAATCTTTTGAGCCATCAACCGACTTTCTAGCATGAGCAGTTGGCAAGTTACAAAATTTGACTGTTGCGATGGGCCCGTAACCATGGAAACGAAAAGCGGAACACCTAAATAATGTTCGATTGCCTCAAAAATTCAAATTTGGAGTTTTTAGCCAACATGTTACCATATATCAAAAGTACTTTTGATTTTGAAAAAGTCGGGGCACCAGCCACACCCTAATAAACACGTGCTAATACTCAGCATAATGCACAAGGACATTACTATAGCTAATAACGCAAAGAAAATACCGGACACAATTTCCTCCTATAATGAAGCAAAGTACGGAGTTGATATTACTGACCGATTGGCTAAAAAATACAATTGCAGAACTGGCACACGAAGATGGCCAATACATAGTTTTCAAAACACACTAGATTTGGCTGCTATCAATTCCTGAGTTCTTTACAAACATGTTACCAATGAGAAGATTTCTCGCAGGACTTTTATTCGCAAATTAGCGGAGGAGTTGGCTGAACCACAAGTGAAGAAGAGAAATGGTGGTCCTGGCCAATCAGTGCCTTTACAAACTTGAAGTAGCGAACACAAAGCACAGCCAAAATAATTCTGTCACGTGAAGATAATGTGCAAGAGAAATCGCTCCGTTGGGGTGTGCATTTAATGTAAAAAATCTTTTTGCGGAACTTGCATGATGCTTGTACAGCGTGTGTGTAAAAAGTGCACTAAGTAATCAGTTTGAGTTTGTCGATTTTTTGTGTCCGTGTACTGTATTGTGTTAGCAAGGATTTAAGTTATGCGGGTGTGATTATGAACACAATCAGTGTTTGCCAAATGTAACTGAAATCAAAGCGAAAAAGTGCATCGGTGTAAGATCTCACTTAATAGTAAAGTAAGAGTAACGCTAGCACACAAATAAGACTTTAATATTAATGCTGATAGGCGATTTATCATGAAAAGGAAAGATATTAGTTCAATACAACCATACAAAGCTCGCCAATTACTTCGCAAAAACCAAAGTAGTCAAAATGACTACCTTGGGAATCTTAGGTAGGAAAAATCATTCTGCAACCAAGTGTTCACAAAAGTCCTGCAAAGCCTGTAAACATTTATCCCAATGAGATTGGTCAAACTTTTTTTTAAGATCGACAAAGTATTCAAACATATTTTGCCGTAGTCCCAAAATTTCTCGAAGATTTGCTTCAGAGTAAAGATCTGATCTTTGGTGCTGAGACCCGGACGAAAACCGCACTGGCCATCCTGCAGTTTTTATTCCACTATTGTTCAGCATTTCCTTCCGAGGCCTTTAGAATATATTTTTTCTGACAAACTAAGAAGTGATATCCCTGTGTAGTTCGTACATTGCTCGCAATCTCCTTTCTTGAATATCGGAGTAATCTCCGAGAGTTTGCTAAACTTCTACGCATCTTGACTCACTCGCGCTAACCTGAAAATTCCTTGTTCAATTAAGGCTTTCAACATCTCGGGTATAATTTCATCTTCACCAGAAGCTTTTCCATGGTTTATTCCTTAAATTGCAGTTGCTACTTCTGCTACAGTGAAAGCTTCCTCTTTACTTAATGCATTACTTCTTGTGCGTTACAAGTTTATGTCTTTACAGCAGAGAAGGATTTCAAAAGATCTTCAAAGTGCTGTATTCTGTCTATCGAGAAAAGATTTTCATTCTTATCTGTTGGAATTCTACCTGCAGAATTCTCAATGGAGTATACGTGACACCCAATTTTGTGCAACATCAACGGCGAATGGTTTGCCAAAATACTTTGTGTGCCGAAAAATGTCCTCAGCCTCTAGTGGAACAAGCATTGTCAAAATGCATTTGAGTTAATGTTTTACGCCCAACTTTGTGTTGATCCATTAAATAAATCATTTCTGTTCTGAATCCAGCCAATGACCAAATACTTTCCATAACTTCCTTTTGGATTTCTTTACCGCCCAAGTTGCCGCTTTTTGCGCCTCAGAGTACCGGGAATTGCAATTCAGATGACAATCTGTCCTGTAGCAAGACCTTAAACGTATCTCCACTAAAACTTATTGAGATTCCAAATTAAAAAGGCCGAAAAACTAGTAAAGCAGTCACGATTACGTTAAGACAGGCAAAAAATCATAACTTAGGGATTCCAAATTAGTATACGTCACAGTAGCATTGCGGGTATATTGCTACAATAAGCACAATGACCTATTCAATATTTTGAGTTTCAACATTCCGACTCGCGGTCCCAAAAGAATCTAATCTGACGCACAGTTTGACAATCGGGTGTTGTAATAATCTCCACACCAGCTTTAGCAGACGTCCTAGGATCAGCACCAGATTACAAGGGTTTTTATCTGTCATCCAAATACACAGTTCCAAAGCCAGCATGTTCTCTTGGTGGAAGAAACTCCGGCAATATCGAGATGGTACCATTAATTTCCTCGACCAATGCTAACTCTTTTTCTGTGAGGATGAGGGTATTCTAAATGTCCAACAGCTGTTGGTGAGCATTGACCTGTGCGTGTGCAACGTTATCTCGAGTACGAATACTCTGCGTTGCCTCCATTTGCCTCTCTAAGCGTGTAACAGGCACATTCGTAGGCTGGTGGAGATTGCCGCTTATTTTTCAAACGAACCGCTCAAACCTAAAACTCGTAGGCCGTCGGGGCTTCGCTGAATCACGACCTGGGAGTCCCTAGGCGCTCCCCTGCCAGACAAAGTTCCACTTGTAAAGGTGGACCCATTAAAGTAGTTCATGTAAATTTTATTTTTTGTACTCATCATGACTTTTTTTTTGCAGTCTAATTTAATTGCAGAGAGGCTTTATAGCGGAGTTGTGCTTCTCCTACGTTATGCTTTCCACAACTGATTGGCATAATCAACGTACTGTAGGTTTGAAATATTTTAACTTGTTTGATTTGAACCATACTTTGTATAACTTCTACCTTCAGACGTTTCTGGCATCTGTAGCCCTATCACGAGAATTGAATCTCCAGCCAGCAGCGCTCTGCAGGTCATTGTGGCGCACAGACTTTTCTATCTGGTTAAGGTAATATTACATAGAAAAGCTATGCCATAGCACGCCTAGTATGCCAAATTTTTCTTTTTTTTTATGGTTTAATCTTAGGATTTGAATTGCTGTCAAGTTTTGGAAAAAACACACACAATGCAGAGTTTTCCATTCAACTTGAATGACTCATTCTGGAATGAGTCATTCATTCCATAATTAATAAACCTTCTTGAATTAACCCGTTTCTTACCAATGTTCCCATTTGGGAACATAGCTTTAAATTTCATTTTCTGTGACTCCTAAGTTATATAAGGGTTTAAAACTAAGTGGGATAGTTTTTTGGAATTAAGAAATTAATTTCTATGGTTTTGCTCGGCAATTCTGACGAAATTTTACAAAAAAATTGGACTTTGAAAAGTGGTGAAAACAGGAGATTTAAGGTTGCACGATTTGATGAGGTACAGAACTGAGGGCGAGAAATGTTTTAAATGCTAAGACTGTGTTTTGCACTCTTTGATAAAGACACAAAATCATTTTCTTTGTATTTGTTTTTAAGTTACTGTCAGAAAATTAGTTTTGAATTTATTTGTTCCGATTTGGGAACATTGGCGGTTTTACAGCACGCAAGTTATACTGCGTATAGTTTTACGGGACGAGCGAGTAACAATCCTGAATAGACTGCTTTTTGTAGATTTTCAGAATTATGACTTAGCGTAGTTTGGTCACGCTACTGTACGTATTGTTTAGATAAGAGTAAACTACAAGAATTGCTTGTTTTGCTGTACCAGAAAGCCCATTATTGGAACGACAGGCGCTCGCGTCGCGTTTTTCTTTGTTTTTACTCGACCATTTTCAGACTAACGAGTGCGAAGTTTCAGACTTTTGCTTATTACTCAAAAACGGTTTGGTCTAGCTACATGAAATTTTGACAGCGGTTTGAAGTTAATGAGTTGTATTACGTGACTTAGGCTTTACGACTCAAAAGTCCTCCAAAAGTTTGACGTAAAAAGCGGTCTCATTCAAAAACGGCTCAAGCTCGGCAAAAAATATTTCACTTGGTATATGTTTTAAAATGCCTTCTATTCCAACCATTTTGGCCGCGATGAGGTTTTTTTCTTTTTTTTTTTCCTAAATCTTATACGCTCTTCTTCTCCTAAACCCCAAAACATCGAAATTAAATTTTAGTGTAAAGTTGTTGAGCTGCAAACGCAATTTGGTCTGTCAAAATTTTTTGGGGCCTCTCCAGCAGGAACTCTTCTAAAAATGGGGATCCAAAAAATCAATTTTTTGAATGGCTCAAGCTTCGGTGCTAGTTTTTTTTATATCAGTAGATGTTTGACGTATATTTTTGAAATAGTTTGGGTATACGACCCTCCCAGAGAGACCCCACACGCACCCCCCAAAAATCAATTTTTGAACGGCTTAAGCTAAGGTGCCGGTTTTTTTTTTATATCCGCAGATACTTAACAGACCAATATTTTAACTTGGCGTGTGGGTACCTCCAATGTTTCCTTTATTTTTTTTGTAGTCTGTGTGTGCAGAAGTTTTGGTGGGTGTGCGAACTTTTCTTGAAATGACTAATATTTGCAATACTTGAGCTACAAACCATGTGCAACAATGTGTCTGTTCAACAATATGTCTGTACGCAGTCTCTGAAAGCTGTGTGCGCGCGCACTTGCGCACAGCTTAGAGGGAGCACTGGGTACCACTCCCAAGAGACCCCTCCAAATCAGGAACGTAGCCAGTGGGGGAGCGGGCAGGGCAAGTGCCCCCCAAAATTTTACTTTGCCCCCCCCAAAATAATTTCAGTTGAACGTTATTTTTAACAAAATTTTATGCATTTCGTGCCTAAATACGTTACTTTGCCCCCCAAAAAATTTTTTTGCCCCCCAAATTTTTTCTTCCCCCCAAAAAATTCCGTTCTGGCCACGTGCCTGCCCAAATGGACCCCCAAAAATCAATCTTTTAAACGAATTAACGTAAGGTGTCAGTTTTTTTATATCAGCACATACTTAGCAGACAAATATTTTGATGGGGTGAGGCATTTTCCCGAATCTAAAGCACAAGGAATATTCAAGGTGTGCCAGAAAAACACTCATATCATGTGCATAAAATGCAGCAAGCGTTTGCACAGATCAAACGCTACCATGTGATGGGAAATGTATCATGTATCATGAAGTTAATTGCTCAGATTGTTTTGTATCGAAATAACCAACTTTGAATTGGTTTCAAAAGTTTGTTCTGAAAACCGCCAATGTTCCCATTTGGGAACATAGTCATATCTCCTAAACGATAAATATTTTTAGCATAATTTTTTTTGGCCCCTTATCCAACTAAATTCACGCCTTTTCTTGAAGCTTTGCCGCAATTTGACAATCATAACATATAGCGGTAAGATACGGGTTAATAAACAAGGCATTGAAACCATTAAAAGTTGTCTCGTCCATTCAAATTTTGTTTTTTTACTTCAATTTTGTTATTTACGGTACTGTGAGTGTAAAGCACACGGGTACATCATTCCAAATTATCTGACTTAGTGACTAGACTAAGCTACAGTACTAACCCGTAACTTTATCAACACATAGGTTTAACGTTTAACATTCCAATATTTTTAATATAACCGGTAGTGCCCTGAACTTACCACTTAATAACGTTTAAAATAGTGCAAGACTGGCAACTGAAAAACGATTACCGAAGCCCGACATTAAAAAACCAAAATAACAAAACTACCACTGATTAAAGTCCATTTTAATAACCCTCTCGTGATTTAAGTTGATTATTCGTTCTGCTTCAGTGGTTGTATAATAAATTAAACTTAATTTTTTGGAAAGTAGTTCAAAAAGTCCTTCAATTGAAATAGCATATAAAAGTTCAAAATCAAAACTTCTTGTGAAAAAGAAAAGCTAAAATTGATAAATCGGAATTACAATGGTTTAAATTTTTTTCTTTTGTGAAAAAAAGCTTGTGCAGATGTTATATACTTGCACAAGTAGAATTATACCAGAACTGCAAAGTTGGAATTGCTAATCAAAATATAACCTGAATATATCGAACGAATCGTGTTTTACCTTGAAATTTGGTAAATTTGTTACTTTGTTAAAAAATATTTCCTGTGTCAAACGATCTGGGCCAGATCTGGCACAATGAAACGATGATATTAAACTTCAAGCACATTAAAGGACATTTGAGCTAGACCAGACAAAAACGGATAAAAAGTCCACTTTTGTTAGCGGTTTGGGAAATTTCTGAACAAGATCTTTAAAAAACGAATTAAGTGCATGCCAGCGCTTTCTCAATGAAACCCACCAGATGAAGTGGCTATCTGTGTTGTTCCGCTATTGTTGGCACGACGCAGGCTGCAATATTGGCAAACTTCAGTTTCTCAACCTCGGTCTATGTTGGTATCATTGTTCTTCCATTGTTGAATCCTGCGCAGGCTCCGATGTTGGCCCGCTGCAGAATGCCAATGTTGGCTAAAGACTGCACTTTGGTGCAAAGCCGTATCTCGCCAACGTAGGCGGCAACTTTGGACTGAGGTTCACAAAATTAATTTTGGCATCTGGAGCTTGACAACATCGGCTGGCAATGCAATGTTTGCTGGGTTGTTTCTCTTGCTACATAAATGCTGCTGCTTTGCTTTATTATTATTCTACATGTAGTTCATAATAAAAAAATACTGAGAGTAATAGCATACGGACTCACTCCAAACTCTTACCTGTGTCACGAGAGCCAATAACCTTAGAATGTGCTCCTGCAATTTGAACGTTATCACTAGCATTCTGCACGACTGCTCCAGTTATCTTTCCTCTTTTTATTATTTGTTTGTTTCCGCTTGCACGTGCTTGTGAACTTGATTGGCTATTTTGAGGATTTGCCTCTGAAAAAACTATAATTATTATTTTTAGCTGTATTGCATGCAACTATATCATGTACACATTTAATATCTCAAACTCGCGAATGATGTTGGTATTTTTTTCGCTGAAGCTTAGGAACAAACATGTTTGTTTCAAAAAAGTTAAAATAAGACTTAATGTAGTTTAAAAATTGCTTACAAAAATGAATCAAAATAAAAGAAATGTTCCAAAATTATTGTTTCGATCAGTGTTTGTTTTAAAAAAGTTGATATAAAATTAATTATAGTTTAAAAATTGTTTAAAAAAATGAATCAAAAATAGAAGAAAGGTTCCGAAATCGTTTTTTCGATCAATTCTTTCGGAAAGATATTTTTGGTGTATGAATAGTTTACCTTCATTCAGAGTTTGTTTATCACAACATCACATATGTACGCCGTAGTTTAATTTATAATACAAATTAAAGAACTACAATTCATTTTTTAAAATTAAACTGCAGCCAAAAGCTACAATCCAATCAATATTGAAAAATGCTGCAAAGCAACTTTTCACTATGAGTACGTACCTTATTGTGATTATTGACGATTATACTGCATTAGTGTGTAAAAAGGAGAAAACATTTGAAAAACATTGAATAAATTTACGTAACACTCTTTGCAACATTAAAATCAATTCAAAAAAAACTTTAGTTTGAAAAATCAAGCAAAAATTTTGTTTTCATATTATTGCATTGAAAAAAACTAATTACTATTTGAAAAATAACAATTCCTCTGATATAAAAGTACTTTACTACGCAGAACGCTTTGCAGCAAAAAGATAAAAGCAAAAACAAAAACTTATTAACTAAAACTGCAGCTGCAATGATAATAAAAGCGAAGAAGAATTTTATCTTTTATTACTTGGCATAAATCGATTAAGGGCAGGTTTTTTGGATCATATAAAGTTGCCGGGCGACCGTTAAGGATGACGGTCGGATGGAGGAAATTTTTTCCTCTTTTTCGAATATCAAGCAATCATTTTTTTAAATTTTTGTACGATTTAGTAAAAGGCAAAAAATTAACTCCACATTCACTTTGACTTCAAAAGCAAAAAAGAAATGATCAAACTGCTAACCAGTTTGTTTAGATGAACAATGAGCATCAATATGTTTTATTATCACGTGTATAGTCCATCAATCTTTGGACAAATACATTTTTAATTAAAAAGCCTAGTTCTAAAAGTACCTACGTCAAAAACTAATGTTTCTTCAATAATGAAGTTTAAAGTTTCTAGCAGAAATGTTAAATCATACGACAAGCAATTAGCGACTTTTTTTTTTTTGCTTGCTTGCTTGCTTGTAACCTGATGTTATTTAAGCACAATATTAAATATTTACATTTTTATTTCATCGAGATTTCAGGAAAAATCGTTTTTGGATTTGGGTACTTTTACCCAAAGCAATGGACTAAAGTACTTTGAGCACAAACTGTTAGACTTAAGAAGTTTTAGAACAACCATGATGCAAGTTTTTTTTCGAAAAGTAACGACACAAAGTAATCATTATAATGCATATTATATCTATCAAAATCTATTTAACCCTTATCAAAACAGTGTTTTTGCGTGACTTAATCGGAACAATAGTTGACAATTGTCAACATGCCGTTTTTGCGTGTTTTTCAATGTTAATGCGCAGTGTTTTCAAATATATATTTTGTCTTCTTGTGATGGACATGCAAGATTGATCAATCTTACAGTCTGGCGCGGCGCAAGAGTAGCGTGACCGGAGAGGTGGGAGGGTACGAAGAATATTTGGGAGGCAAAAAATAATTTTACCCTTAGATTAGGGGGTAAGACTAAAAATAGTCTTTATCCCAAATTGGACGGCAGGGCTCCGGGTCAGTGCCTGCTTTTGGGGCGCAATTTTCCCACCGGGAGCACGATCCTTGCATGGGGGAAAAGGGGGGTCACGACGGGATTCCATATGCGGATCTCGATTCATGCCCTTAGATTCAGGGATAACGACCAAGAAAAAGGTCTTCGTTACGAAATCTGTGTCTTCGTCATAGTGTTCACCCGCGCTTTCGTCCTAGAACAAAAGCGTACTTTTGCTTTGGGGTTGGGGACAAGCAGTATTTTTGGGGGGCACAGGACTCAAAAAGCACTTTAGTCGCACCAAGCCAGTTACTTTGGTTTGGGGCACAATCTTCGCTTGGGGGGCACATTTTTCGCTTAGGAGGCACAAGCAGTTATGAAAGGGGCACAGCCCCAAAATGCCCCTCACAGGCGCTTGGCGTGGGTTGGGCCCTGACAATAAAAAGTGGGTTGGCTCGGGCTAAGACGTGAGGAGGTTCCGACAATCTCCGGAAGAGATTTGTGTTGAGTATTTTGTCTCCGTGGCTTTCTTTCGTCAAGTTTAAGAAGAAAAGTTTTTCACCGCAATTCAGTATATAGTCTTTTTTCGTCTATAGGTGAAGACCAAAACAAAACTTCACCAAAATTCAATCGTCTTTTTCGAAGTTTCCGTCAGTGGGTGAGCGCTCAATGAGTTAGGGCCTACCCTGCCAAAAAAGGAAGGCAGACTGAGCCTACCCTCGACGGCAACACTGGTTGCATGAGTCAGTGCTTCAAATGTATAGTGTATGACTATCAACTGGTATTGAGATTGATTTTATGTTCCACATTCTGACAAGTACTATCATTTAGATAAGTATTTTGAAATGTAAGTAGGCTACTAATAAGAACTGTTGACAGAAACTTAACATCCTCTAACCAAAATCACTTCACTAAATGCAGTTGCAGATTTCTTACAGTTGCTGGTACTTGTGTTGAAACAATAGCTAATTATCAGCTGTAACAATGATTATTTAATTACAACAATAGCAACAGTCATTGGACAACGTCAGACGCTAATTATAGGATGATCTGCGCACTTTTTCATTTCAATGACTACTTCGTGTTAGAAGGAATTTTTAGTGATCCAATGTTCATAGGGATTTCTTCGAATTCTTGTCTACTGAATTTGCTGCTTGTTCGAAACCACCAAGCAGAGATAATCATCGTAAAGCGTCTTTCCAAGGACACAACAACGTGACCCGGATGCGGGGAGTACCCAGATCATTCGACCATGGTAGCGTTGTTTTTATGACAAACTTCGTTAAATGACCTGGGTTCAACCCCACACCCTGGTCACGTTATTGCGTCCTTAGAAAAGATGATTTACGACAATTATCTCTGCTTGGTGGCTTCGAACAAACAGCAAATTCAGTAGACAAGCATTCGAAGAAATCCACAGCAACATCGGATCACTGAAAACTCCTAAGCTGATATGGATTCCTCTAACCACGAAGTAGTCACTGCAATATAAAAGAGCGCGGATCGTCCAATAGTTAGCGTCTGACTATGTCCGGTGACTAGAGAATAATTATGAACTAACGCAACAAGTCATTTAGAGTAATTTTAAATCTTAAAAGCCGTATGTCTTTGTTATTCCGCTATTGTTTCTATTTGTTGACATTTGTCAACAAGTGTTCCGATTAAGATAAAATGCAAATAACTCAATGTAGAAACAATTTTGGAATTTCATATCACTGCATCAGGAAGCTAATAAGAAGTTTTCCTTTGTCAGTGAATGGCGCTAAGCTAGCACATAGGGGGCGAGTGCAATCAAACAAAAAATCAATGTTGACAAATGTCAACGTATGTTCTGATAAGGGTTAAACTGGAATTCAAATACCAAAACAAAAATCACAATTTCCTGGCAAGGTGCTTTTTAGTTTATTGCAACTGTGGAAAAAATTAAGCTGCGGAAGAAAATGAACCATGTGTAAATTTTTCGGCAAGCCACTTACTAAAAGACCCCTGGAAAGTTTAGCATTGCAACCAATAATACCAGCTAACATTGCATCTATCTAGTAACAAGCTTCAAATGTTAAGATCCTGAGACTGTGAGATGTAGATTTATTTTGCAGCAGACCTGGTATATGTCGATTTCACATAAAGTAATAGAAGATATAGATAGAAAATCATCGTGGGCATGTTGGCTAGTTGTGTCTAAATGAATTGGGTAATTGTTGAGTAACTTGTGAGCAGAATAAATCTCTTTTACTTCATCCGAAACTTAACAGTCTCAAGTACTGTTTGCTATTAAGAGTGCAATAATCTAACTAAGAAGCCTACAGCATTATTTTACTTACGATCAAATTGGTTATTAGCAAACACTCAAGTTGCTTACTAGCCTACTGAGTGCTAATCTAATCGGCCAGACCTTAGCAAGACTACCTTGTAGAAATAGCTGGGCAAACTAGTTAAAATCATGCACTCTTAAAAGCAAGTTCAGCTAATTATAATGACCTTAGGCTATAATTTGGGACTTTTTAAGTTCATATCCTGGTGGCCTAAATAGATTTTTGAATTGAAAAGTGCCACAGCCCACAAACGCAAATGCTGAAGAAATCTTTTCACGCACGACTAATTGATACTTTTGATTGGCTGCTTAGGAATGAGGCACTTTTAGAATCAAAATGGGGCATCATTGTAATAGAGCAATGTGAAAGTTTATGGACTTACGGACTTAATTTAGTAATTTTTTTTATGCAGGTGCTTTTTCAAGCAGTAAACAAATTAAAACTCTCCGTAACACAATTTTTATAAAACTGAAACTTTAGCTCTTCTACAACTAAATGTACCAATCTTTTCATAAATGTTCATTAGCATAACTTTTCAAAAATATTGCATGTCATTTTGATGCATCAACTTTTTGTAGTGGAAATGATCGGTAAAGATGCACTTCGACCTTTTCACAGTCTCTTCCACATTTCCGAAGTCATTCTTGAATCTGCATTCTATTACTTACCCGTAATAAGTTTTAAAGTGCATTTAGACGGAAGATTTTCCATATCAGTAACATCGGCCCATGTTTTGAAGTCTTCATCGTAGGACTGAAGACTGAATGATCCCTGTTTTATTTTGAAATGAATTTGAATTTTTTCTTTGAGCTGATGTGGGTGACAGTTAAATATTGCTTTTGCTTCTCCACTTTCAATTAGGTATTTTCCTACCATTGTTTATTCTTCCATAAAACTGTACTGTAACTATAAAAAAACTAATTTACAATTAATATTTAACCCTATTTGGACCAGGCAAAATTTTTTGATTAATGGCCCAGGGGGGATCGATTCGACACAACAAATTCAAACGTTAATAACTCCCGAATTACAAAAGAGAAAAAATCCGTTTTTGCTCCACGAGAAGCTCAATTTTCTGACAAAAAGTCCAAACTTTTTGTCATTATAGCTGCAAGCTTGATCTTCAATTAATTTGAACATAAGTCAAGGACTATCAGAAGCGATCGGTTCGCTTTTTATCTGCATACTGTTAATTAGCGTTTGATTGCCGTGACGCGGCATCGCAGCTGAAGTTTTATTCAGTAACTCAGAAATAATTACGGATTAAATTAAAAGAGTATTTCTATTGTTCTAAAATATCTAAATCATTAGTTTGTTGCTGGATTAATTGCAAGCTGAATATTTGTTACTGTTGTAGTTCGTTTTGCAAAACACTACAAAATGTATTTTTTGTACAAAAGTTTATAAAAGAACAAGTCAAACCACTAATCTTTTTCATTTACATTTTGTGTGTAAATGTATATAACATAGCTGCAACAAACGTCAATAAAATTGGTTGAATTTTGATGCAATTTTTAGTTTGCTGGAGATTGGCAGTCCAATAAAATATAGTAAGATTTTTCACTTCGAAAACTCGTACTAGGGGTTTCATTCTCAATTTGGTTGATCTGGCAATGCTAAACCTAATCAAAAGTGCAGCATTGCATTCTGTATATAACAACACTGTTATAAAGATTTTATATAACAACATTTTTATCATTAGTCGAGTGGATAAAGCTTCTGCTGCTGATACAGTAGATTTGGGTTCGGTTACCGGTCTGGTCAAATCAAAACTTGAAAAAAGTTTGTATTAACATCCAGCTTCCTGGCTAAATATTAGCAATAAAATAGGCAGAATGAAGCTTTCACCGTGTGTGGTAGACAGGTGGGCTAAGGACAGCCTTTTCTCGAAAAATGAACAATTTTTTTGCTGTCTGTATACAAGTTGGTAAATAAAAATGCAATTACTTCAAACTTACGAAAAAAAACTTTCAAAATATGTCGGACGGAGCGTAGTAAATGTTAATCTTTTCAAACTATTTTTTGTACGATGTTTTCGGTCTTTAGAATCATAAGAAAAAAAGATATTGTTCTAACTTGATACTCGTATTCTTGGTTGATTTTTAGAATAATAGTTTGGATAATTTGGCGTACTGAAATAGGTTTTTGTTGTCCGAATAAATTTTTTTTCGTTGCTTACGTTGTGAAAAATTACGTTGTCTAATATTGGAGAGTAACTTTTTCTCAAAAATCAAAAAAATCTGCAGTTTTTATGAAGTTTATATAAGAGAACCTAAATTAATTTGATCATTGCTCGTCAAAAAATTTTCGAAAATTTTATATAGTGCCCAATGGGCTTACCTTCTAGTGTATTATAACAAATGATTTCAGAACTAAAAAGCAAAAATTACAATTGTTTCCAACGTTGTAATTACAATTAATGGTTGTACTGATCGAAATACCATTCTTTTTATCACTATTCGTATCATTCTACAAAGACTGTCTAAATCTCAAACGTAACGATTTTATCTTGATAATCTTTCAGATTTTATTTCAGAGGTGGCTTTATAACAAATTGTTGCAAACTTTGGTTGTTACTGGGATTAGTGTTGAATAAGTTTAGAAAAAACAGTAAAAAAATACTATAATCCCAAGGCTGGAAATTTATTTGCCAGTTCTCATCTTTGATCAAAATCTTCAAAGCTATTCTACTCCTATTGTCCTCACCACTAGCGTACGCGGGATTTTCGAAAAAAAAAGGGGGGGTGCCAGGAAATTTGAGAATATTGAAGACCAAAAGAAAACTTCTCCACTCAGAGTCAGTCCATTTTCCTGCCCAAAATTAGGTGAAGATCAAAAAAAAGGTTTTTGTCAGATTTTGTCCGTTTTTGTGCTTAAACTTTCTGCCCAATTTACAAAGGGGGGGGCATGCTGCAATTTTGCATACTATTCTATGCTAATTATACTATTATAGTGACGACCCAAAGGGGGGCATGGCACCATGCCCCCCCCCTAAATACGCCCCTGTTCCTCACATCCAGGACCAGCAATATTGCTAGTATGCGATAATGCCGTTAGACTGTTGCAGCAAATTAGAAACATTAAAAATTTGCCAACGACATCAGTAAATTTAGATATCTTAGTCATTTATAATCACAAAAAAATCCGGTATAAATTCATCTACTAAATGGTAAGCTAATCGGATAGCTACTTGCAAAGTCTGTTAGTAGAGAATTTGCTTTCCTTTTTTATATTTTGCATCTACAAACATAATTTTTGTTGGTAGTGAATGTACTCACATAAAAGCGAAAATTGAAAAGCAATGAACCAACATAAATTTTTCAAATTCAGCATGCCACGGTTGCCACCTATCACTATAGACCACAAATGAAAAATCAATGTGAAACTCAGTAGTATTTGCAACAGTATGCCATGCTGTAGGCCTGTAGTAGCATCTAATACGTTATTAGTAAATGCGGTAACAAGTATATTATACCACATTGCACATTTTACGATGTACATACCCAATAATTGTTTAGTTTGATGTGAATTTTATAAAAAATTGATAAGATTTTACACTAGCTATTGCTTCGAAAAGCATTTCTTACGCAAAGCTTTTAGTAATAATAACCTTGAACTACAAAAAAGTTCAAATTTGAAAATAATGATTCCGAAACAAGTTTTATCAAAAACTCTCTACTTTTTGCAATGTTATTGAATATCGCAAAGGCATATAAAATGTTGCAATTTGGTGAAAACAAAGAGTTGGCGCACAATGAAGTTATCAGTGTTCTGCTACGTCACGCGCAAAGACAGTCGGGCGCATTTCTGTGTTGGATGTTATCACTTGAACTTCATGAAAAAAGTTTAGGCAGTCAAAATTATGCATATGTTTTAAAATGAAATGAATATCTTTCTACTGACACTGCTACTTAGCAGAAACTAAAACTTTATTTGAAATTTGCGTCATTTTTTTTAGTCACCAAAATCAAATTTCGAACATAACGTCAACCGAAATTCATGCTGCATGCCATACACGTAATAACTTATTGACATTTTTGACTACTGCATATCAGCACCGTGAAAAAATACAGGCAAAAAACAAAAGGATTTGCGCTTATGTAGGCCTCTAATTCTTTTATCAATACATATGTTGGTTTTGCTAAATCGCAATTCTTATGTATTAACGAAATGCTAAAAATAAAGTTTCGTTTGAAATTTGGTAAAATTATACGAAATTGTTTGAGAAATTCAGCTGTGAGCTTTAGAAATCATAATAAAAATTATAATGCCTCAGGCAAAATAGTAAATGAAAATCTATTGTTACAACTCTTTTTGAACATCGATCGCAACAAAAGCCGTTCAAGTGGTCCCTGAATTTACGTTCGAAAAAGCGTGAGATTATTAATTACGACCAGAACAATTGGGACTAACAGGATTAAATTAATTGTTCAAAAATTTTGCCAGAAACGCAGGGTCGACCTTGAGAAACGTTTAATACCTCCGAATCTAGTAGTCATACGACAATGGTTTTACAAATGAAAGTTGAAGCAGTAAATTTTAGGAAAAGTCAAAAAATTTGATTATGGTGGCTTGACTGCTTCATAACAAAATTTCAAAATAAATGAAGGAGGGGAGCTAATCGATCCCCCCCTGGGCCGAATAGGGTTAAAATACTATTTCAAAGGTTAATGAAAACAAAAAAAATATACGCAAACATTTTATTGTAATATAATGGATGCATCTTTATTTTCTAATGTTGTGTTTTTCAGAACTCATTGAAGAAAAAGTTAAGTTATTGGGTTCCAGTCCCCTTAACTCTCTCTTTCTGGTTTTGTCAATAAATAATTATTTGCTAAAATTATGAAATATAAAAATATACTAAAATTAAAAACAAAATTGACTCAATAAGCAGGCTCAGCTTAGGAATTCATTCAACTGTAAAACTCTTTACATTAACTTTACACCGCATTTCATGGGTGGTCTAAATCAAACGCTTTAGCACACATTAGGGGAAGAAATTTTCTTTGTAAAAAACATCCTCAACTTTATTCAAATTAATTTTTAATCAAAAAGATTATTCCTTTCTGAGTGTATTTTAGCCATTGATTTTTGCTCAGCCTAGATAGGTTTTTGAATAATGTGGTACACATGCAAAACTATTTTGCTATAAACACATGCACGTTTAAAATAATTCTTTGTCTGGTTATACTAAAGTCTTTCAGTTTGAGTTATAAATAATCGACTAAATTTTACAAACTACAGATTATGTCTTAACCATATTTTTTACGGTCTACGGCTTTAAGGGCAGACGTCTAAGTGCAGGAAAATTATGCCCCAAGACTATTATGTGCCAAGACTTTTAGGTGCCAGAACAAAAAAATCTTTTTTTCGAAAAAAATTTTACAAAAATCATTTAAAATTTTTTTGTTCAAATAATTTTTTTTCTCAAAAAAAGTATTTTTTAAGCAAAATAGAAATTAATGATAAATTATGGACAGTATCCAGAGTCTTTTCGGCGCAATCAAACCTTTGATTAATAGCCTAAGACATACTGTTTCGGAATCGACATTTGTCTTTTATTCCTCGTCAGTAAAGCTAGAACTAAAGGCATGAACATGAACGTAGAAAATCAAGGGATCGCAAATTAACCAGATCAATTTCTGCCTACGCGCCTGATCATTCCAAAACAGCGCGATACTGGCTATGCCAGTGGCTACGAAACTTTTCTCATAAAAATTTACAACTGACCCCTTGCAATTTTTTAAATATTTGCGGTCTTCTCTGCAATGCTAAAAACAAGGTAAAAAAAAACTGAGCTTGACCTAGGCCACAGGAGTAGCTAACTATAATAGCAGCAGCTACCGATAAACTGAACTTTTTTCTCCACGACACCACAAGGGAGTCGGGTAGTGTGATCATAACTAAAGCATAGAAAGTAAAAAATGATTCTCGCAAGCATCGATTACGTACTAGAGTGTACAAATTTTGGGTGAATGTCACCGATTTTCATTAAGTCTTCCAAACACTTGCCAAACCACCGAACTAAGGCTCACGTGAAGTTTAAGAGTCACCGGATATCGTTTGACAGTGGTTCATCCCCAATTAATAGGCTTTCACTTACGCGTGGAGGGTTTAACCCCTTTATGCTTGTTTCTCCTTATCTATAACTGGTCGTGCAATGTTGAGTAATAGCTCAAAATTTGCGCAAAAAACATGTTTATAGGAGTCTGTGATACATTTATAGGGTCTAAAAGCTTTACTTTTTGAGATATTTCGAAAAAACTAAATTTTTCAATATTTATTAATAATGGTTCTCGAGACTGTCTCGAGACACATTTTTGAAAGTCTCGTCTCGGTCTCGCCTCGGACTTGAACTTCAAGTCTCGATCTCGAGTCTTGGTCTCGAAAAATTATGGTCTCGAAATATGAGAAGTCTTGAGACTCAAAATCTTGGTTAGGCGTAGGAGTAAAATTTTGAATTTAATTATTTAATGCAAGCAACGCAAACAAAGATCGATTGACTTTCTAGATCTTAACACCTTTTTAATTGCTTTCCAACAATCTCCTTTATTTATTCATTTCGGTCAATTTTTATTTATTTCCGTCAATGTTTTTAAACTGAGATCGTGAGAAACAAAGTTTTGCAATAAAACCTCAATTTTTGATAATTGGCTACTCTGTGGTAGGTTTGAAAAAACTCAGGTAGAGCCGTGGAAGAAAACTGCTCGACCTGCTATTCATTATTATCTTTTTTATTTACTTATGAAAAGTGTGATGTAGAACTGTCTGGAGGGGAAGAAGCCGCTTAAGCGGTATTATTTGATGTTGATCTTTGTTGAAGGTGCTAATTGTCGCTGTCTACGTTTTTGCTTTCTGGTAGTAAATGCTCTAAACCTTTTTCTCGTTCAGGTTCCTTGCATGTGGATCGAGTTTGAGGGAGTAGCTTTGCAGTGCATGCGATAAGGTTTGGTCAAGGAAGGTTAATCAAGACAGCTCAGACCTCAAAGTGATTGTTTTCAGTCTCATTCTGTTGAACAGATCTTTCGTAGTATGATATAGTTAAGATTGCAGACTTTGAATGATGAACTTAAGTCTACTTTACCACTGCTTTTTTGTAAATATCAAACATTAGGAGTAACAATTAGGTCCAGTGAAGATTAAAATAGCTTGAGTTATAAACCTGAGGTATAAGCATGGGCCACCGAATGGGGAAGACGCGTGACCCTTAAAGATTTTTAGGGCGGTATCGGAGAAGTAAAGTCTTGATAAGAAATAATGCCGTAACTTAGGTATTTGTTATACATTACAGTGTTTGCCGTGTACTAGGACCACTAGGTTACTGAATCATTCATCTTGATTTCTTGTTTATGAAAACACAATCGCACATTCCACCACAGCCTTCTTGTCATTAAAATAACTATCTGAATGCACCTGCTTTAGCAAGCCCGCTTTATTTTAAATTTAAACGACCGGTCAGCGTTAGTAGATAAAGACACCGCCATCGGAGCGTGAGTCTGCGCTTCGATTCTTGGTCCGGTCAAAATCGGATGCAGTGTCGCTAACGTCTCGCCCAGCTGCGATGTTTCTTTGGTGCAGTGTTGCTCAATGCCCGTGCACTAAGCCGCAAGTTTATGAAAGCTTTTATTTTAATTTGATTTAGCAATTCGCTTCGACATCGAATTCCTCTAGATTGGTCCACGAGCAGGTTGGTAATGAAACTTAAGCAAATTTAAGATGCATTTTATATGAATCGAACGATGGCATCGAACTGCAATTTCTCTACTTTAAAGACGGGCGCTTGACAGTTGAGCCACGCCGTCATCTCTTCATGTGCTTGTGAATAGCCCGTGGCCCAAGTTCGTTTTTTGGTTTATGATCGTTCTACTGTATTGCTATTGGCCATTTGTTTAAGGAAAAACCATGAAAAGGGTTGTCAATAGTCAATACGAATAAGTTTTGCTTCTTAAATCTCGGGTCTCGAAGTCTCGTCTCGGTCTCGAACAAACTCACCGAATCTCGATCTCGAAAATTTTTTCAAGTCTTGGTCTTGGGTACTGGTCTCGAATTTTTTCCAAGTCTTGGTCTTGGTCTCGGTCTCGACCATTAGGGTCTTGACTACATCACTAGAAAAGTCCAGTCTGCTTTGGTAAGTAAATTTCGTTGGACCCGACTGAGGGATCTGTTTTGAATTGCTGCATGGGTAGGAAGCGGCATTCCAACGAAGAGAGTTCTAAAGCGGTGAACTGAAGAATCATACTTGTCACTGAAGGAAGTAGTAGTGCCCATTAGGGTGGTTAATGACTGCGTTGAGAGATCTTTCGGGCCGGTAACTGATTACCATATTGGTAGGATAGCCACATCAGAAGAACAAAAATTCCATCTCTACTAAGCAGTTACCGAGCTGAGATCAGTCATGAAGAAGATAGGTGAGAAGAATAGACTTTTAAAGAAGTTAATGAAACAAAATGAACTACTCGTTATAAACTGTGAATTTGACAATTGATGTTTTAATTAATTGTTGGCTGCTAAATGCTTTACAGCCAGATATTACTGAGTATTAGTGAAGCATGCAATTTACTTACTTTAGCAGGCTGGATTTTTCACATTGATGTATTTTGATGTTTTTTGTGTTCAAGATTTTAATGTTTTTGATATATTATAAAAAAAATATTGAAAAATTTAGTTTTTTCGAAATATCTCAAAAAGTAAAGCTTTTAGACCCTATAAATGTATCACAGAATCATACAAGCATGTTCTTTGCGCAAATTTTGAGCTATTACTCAACATTGCACGACCAATTATAGATAAGGAGATACAATCATAAAGGAGTTAAACCCCCACGCGTAAGCGAAAGCCCATTAATTGGGGGTGAAACACTGTCAACGATATCCGGTGACTCTCAAAATTCACGTGAGCCTTAGTTTGGTGGTTTGGCAACTTTTTGGAAGACTTAATAAAAATCGGTGACATTCACCTAAAATTGGTAAACCCTATTGCGTACCTCCTGAACGCACAGGAGTCAGAACTAAAACTATTAAGCCATTAGCCAAGTAAGGCCTATACCAAATTTCTTTCGCGGACCTTCTGAAAGTGCTTCACAGACTCAAAACTTTCGCGAACCCCACTTTGGGAACCACTGGGCTGCGCAATGATGAAACATTTTCATTATATATCAACATTTATTACACAAGTATTCAAATTCTCCGGGTTTTGTTTCTACCATGTGTTGCAACAAAAACAACGTGGCTAATTTCTTGTTTCAATAAAAGCAAGCTTTTTTTGCGCGATTGTTATATTAATGTGATGTATTACGCAAATTTTTCAATCAAACTTACTAAAACTGATTTTTTTTTTATAACTCATTTCTATTGTTACGTTACAATGATTCACTTTGCCTTTCAGCTGCAAATTTTTTTCAACCCGAACATCTCGGAAACAATACAAGCTAAAAGGCTAACACTTTTTGTAAAGTTAGAGAAGCTAACAACCTTTAATTTTTTTTTCAAGAAGTAAAAAAGTTTGTAGGTAAGTTATTTTCAACTTGATATGAGTTCGTACGGTTATTCGTACCACATTGCCTGCGGTATCCGTTTATAGGCACATATTGCTCATTGTTATGGGTGGTATTGTATACCGAACGGATATCGCGAGATAATCACTTAAGGACAAAAAATATTAAGTATTGGCTCGCCACCACAAACTCAAGGATAAAATTACAATAAGTTGAGAATTTTCAAAGTAGCTTTTTGACATTTTATCTTTTTCAAATGATTTTTGTGAAATTGTGCACTATAAAAAGAGGGGAACTGGTTCCCCTAATCCCCCCGCCCCCTGCTGCGCCTTTGGGTGTAACGACCTTAAACAAGAATACGCACGGAGATGAATCCCTAGCTCATGAAAAATTTGTACTGTAATGTTTGGTACAGGTAAACTCAAAATAACCATGAAACGTCACGCAGCTTGCTGCGTGTGCCGAGATTATACAAGCAACTTGTGCTTATGCTCCGCAGAATTTCAAACCGCAGGCTGCAGATTGCATACCGTACTTCTAGCGTAAAAAATAAATCTTTGCGAAGATGCAATAGAAAAAAATTTTTGAAAAAAATACAATCAAAAAGCTTAATTTTTGAAAACAAATTTATCTGAAGCAAATTTTTTTTGAAAAAACCTTTTTATTTTGAGACAAAAAAGCATTTAAAAAAAAGTTTTTTTATTGCATTTTTTCAAAAAAAAAATGTTTGAAAAAAAAATTTTTGATAAAAGAAACTTGAAAAAAAACTTTGGAAAGCAGTTTTTGTAATTTTTTTTGCTCTGGAGCCTAAAAGTCCTGGTGTATAGTATTGGAGCTTAATAGTCCCGGCTAATATTCGGCGGCGCTTAATTGTCCCGTGCTTAATAGTCACGGCCCAATTTTTCACGAGGGAGGAAAAAACGCCCTTTACTTTATTGATGTTTTTTTGAATGTGATTTAATCTTTTCAAAAAAACTTTTGTTTCAAACTAGAATTTGACTTTGAGACAATCTAATTTACAAATAACTCACGAAAATTTGAAATTACTGCAGAAGGAGAAAATTCCTTGAGCTTGAGATTTCTACTGTAAGAACTACTTTGACAAATTTAAGTTAATTTTGGCCTATAAATTACTTTTATGAGGTCACAAAACGTTTTCGCGGCGTAATAACTTTGACTTAAACATATTAGAATTCATATTTTAAAAAATATCAGAAAAATTTGAACCGCCTATGACGTCATCAAAATGATGGTAGTTCTACCACTGTCGGCCGTGACATCATTAAAATAAGCTCATCAAACTAAAAACAACTTCTTCAAAAATTTTTTCAAAGCAATCCACACTTTTGATTATATGTTTCCATGACTCTTGTAAGGAGTTTGACTCAAAAGCCGAAAGGTCCCGTTTGCTGTCTCTTGGCAAAGTTAACTTGGTGAGTAAAATGAAATTATTATAAGAATTAATGGGAGATGATTTTTATTTCAGCCTTGATTCTTAACTAAATCTAAAAAAATAGGTAAGTAAAGTTTGACTTCAAGCTTATTAAATAATACAGTATATCAACGGCGCTGACAGTATTTTTTTCCTTTTGACGGCTTTTTTGCTTTCTCACAGGGCTGAGTAAAATTTTTTTCGTAAAGGCCAGGCGTTTACGAGATAATCATTTGCAAAAGGATGCGATTAATAAGGGTTAACGTTCAACGTTTGGAAGATTTTTTTTTAAATAACGCAATTTATTTAAGCCTGTCTTGGTCAAATTTTCGATTCGAAGATGTTGCAATTTAACTAGCACTATCAAAGGGCAAACAAAATTTGGTTACGAACATAAAAGAGATAAACTTATAAGGTCGGTAGCAACCCATAATTAGAAAACTTGAGTGATTTCATTATTTCAGTATTTTAGTAAAAATCGATAAAAGAATATTGTAAAAATCTTTGAAAAAAAAATAATTTACTTATGGTTTTTGACGTACGCAGTAGCTATTTTTGTGCAAAAGCAAATTAATTTGTAGTTAATCATTCACCGACAAACTTTCAAATATGACTTGTATTTTTGTTAAAATTTATCAGAAAGATTATTGAATTACAGAATATTATTTTTTTGCAAAAGTGGCCCTCGTTTTCTTTCCACGTCAATGTTACTAAAATACCAATGTATCACTGCAAAAGCCGAGCACAGAATCGAAAATGCAAAAAACGTCGTCCGTTTTAACACTTGGTTAACAAGCCCCTCTATCCGAAAAGTTTGACGTCCTTCGTGGTCGACTCCTGAGAAATCATAACGACTTCCAAAAGTTATAACCATAACAACACAAGTGAAAAATCGTTTATTCCCTAGAAAGCCTCTGCCACTGTGCAAGCCACTAAGGTTTGTCCAGTTCGGCCTAGAGTCTTGTCCAGCTGGGGAATACCTTTGATTAGAGAAGCTGAGGGATGCCGATGAGAGCTAAAAGCTCGAAACAGCGCTGTCCAGCTCTGTGCAAGCCCCTCTATCCTCACCTTGATCATGACTAAACTACTGCGCTATTCTAACCATAAAATATATTATTTGCATGTTTAAATTTTGATATAATCTTCGTTTATGGCGGATAGCTGGAATGCTCCGACTGCTAAACTATTTTGTATTAAACAATTTTTTTACATCACTCGAGAGAAATTTCAGATTAACACAAGTAAATTAAAAAAAACATCAGTGTAAAAAAAATAGAACCTCGAGTCACTAAGCAATTTTGTATTTTTAGCAGAACATATCTTAGACATTTGAATTCCTTTAGTTTTTAGGCAACTTTTGCAAAAAAATATTGAGCAAATAATTTTTTTTTCAACATAGAAGTACTTTGCAGGTCGTAAAATTTCTACCTGCTGGCCACATTTAGCTCGTGGCCCGCAGCATACACACCAGCTTTCTTTTGTATAATTTTTTTGTAAGTTTGTTTTGGCTCAGAAGCTTTCACACGAGAATGCAATCAGTCTCAAAGGGATTACCCATTGCAATCAAGATAATACATTCATCTCATAGGAATTAACACTGCCCTTCCGCACGAGCAGTACCAAATTAATAAGTAAGACCAAAGCAAATATTCTAGCTATTGCCATTTTAAAAGTACTCTTTAAAGCAAAAATCAAACAAACTTTTTCCAATAACTTTGGTTTTCTGCTTTTTTTTCTCATACTGTTTCCGTTACCACCCAAAACAATAATCATATAATACTTTATATACCTGCAACAACCTACAGTAAATAAAAAAAGCGCTAAGTTCTCAAAGAATTTCAAGGTTTAACAAAAGCTATAGAAATGCTGGATTGAATTACTTAAAATAAAAAATCCAAACTTCACCCTTGATGAGTTTCCATTGATCAGGCATTTTACAACTATCTGTAACTTAATCGTGCCCAACAAATTATACTAATAGCAATTTTTACTGTACTACCTATTTAAATAGAAAACAATAGATCGTTTTTGTTTCTTATGATTTGTGACAACGCGTTTATGTTTATTTCAAATCTTGGACAGCTTATTGGATATAATGCTGCTAACGGTTCACCACAACTGCGAAAAAATTTTTTTTCTGAAAAAAAAAAGTGCTTCTGGTAGGCGCAATAATGTGGAGATTGGTTCCTCACACCCCGTTACATGCTTTGACGAAACCCAGCGAGTACAATAACGGTATGATTTTGTTTTAATCGTTTGATGACGATATGATTGCTTTGCTACTGAACAGCTTCACCGAGCCAAGAGTAACACATTACCTTTAACATCACGCTATCGCTTGTTAATTCTAACTACAAGATTATTCAGTAGTTAGAATTAAATCGCACAAAGTTTGCTTTCAATTCGTCTTGCATTGAATTGCTCAAAATACGTCTCTTATTATATTACTTTGTTTAAGTCTTTTTAACCAGGACCGTGAAGCAGAGTTGTAAACCGGCCGACTAGTTCAGGCCCGAACCCCAAAATATAAGCCCGAACCCGGCCAGAACCCGATAACTAATTTGAAGACCAAATCATGCCCGAAAAAACCCGAAAGTTAAGTTACGTCTGAAAAGTTTAACAATGTTGCTAAATTATTTTAGTTGTATTTTTGTGCACGTAAAACAAAAAGCACGTCTCAGGCCCGAATTAAACTCGAAGTTTTTGTCAACTTTATGCCGGAACCCGGCGCGATCCCCGACCAACTTGAATCCAACCCATAAAGCCCGGGCCGACTTACAACTCTGCCGTGAAGCAGTATTTAAAGATCCGAAATGATATCGCTTTATTTGAGAGAGAGAGTTTGTTTTAAACTGTGTATAGCACAAAACACGCCAGTAAATCTGAACCAGTAAATAAAAAAGTGTTTTGTTACATTTAGCTTTTAAAAGAGACACGACAGACTTGGTGATAAGCATAAATCTTCTCAGGTTGCCAAATCTAAGACTATTCGAGATCGAAGTTGAATAAAACTTGCTGCAAAGATTACGATTACAAATATTCTGGATTCTAAAATAGATTGTAAATTCTAAATATTACAAACACCTACAAAAAAATCAGGTCTATGTCGCATTCAGTCCTTACTTCTATATAAGCAGCAGTAAGGATTTAAATATCTTGTCTAAAACTAAAACTGAACAAAATGTCAAATGCCTGCTCAGCTCTGAAGCCTACTGCTCAGCTTAGCTATCAGCTATCACTAATTAAATATTTGACTTGGCCTGACGTAATTTCACACACTGGAAACGCTTTTCATGAATTATGTTTCAGGCAGGTCTGAACAGGGCGTAAATTCGTCGGCGTTCTAGCGTATCCTTTGTTTATATCAATTGGAAATTTGCTTTGGTAAGCTGTACGCCCAGGGCACCAAACTTCTTTCAAATCCTATTTTACGCAGGGTGTTTCCATTTTGGTCATTTTTAGATTTTAGAAAGTTACAGTACTTTCGAAAACCTCTAAATAGGAAACCTTTTGTTGAAGTGGTTTATCACGAGAAAAACAAAAGGGGTGAAACATCCCTTGTGTGAAATACTATAGGGCTAAAATAAACAAAAAATGTGATAATGCTTTCACGATTTAAACCCTAGCGTAGACCGCGCCTAAAGTTTAACATCTCAGGCTATGTAGTAGCTATCCCGACTTTGGGGAGTAGGCAGATGTACACCAGTGCCCGGCGAACAGCGTAGTCTGCCGACGCACTGCAAGGACAAAAAAGCGCAACGTATTAAATGCGTGGACAGCCCACAAATCTCGAAAATGAAACACCAATTTATTATAAGGTGGGGCCTTGATTCTCTATCACCACTACAACACACAAATTTGAAATTAATGGGCAAAAAGGAGAGCTCCAAAATATTTTATATCCTTTCGCGACCTAGTTAAATACAATACTGACTCAAATCGAGGATCTCCGATTCAGACATGTGATAAAACTCAATTGTTTAATCACGCGATGCAATGAAGCATGGCGGGTACCGATTAACTACTGTAATTCATTCCATTGCATCACTAGCGGAGACCCCTCGAGAAATGCCAAGATTAGCTATTTGGTTGTAACAGTCAATATAACATATTGCGCACATTTTCATTTTTCAAAACTTTTGCTATGTTCTTGCACTGCTTAATAAAATCGAAAAAATTGTGTTGATTCTTTTGTCACTGATATAAGCTTGTTTGCTGTGGCAAGCAAAGTTTGGAAATTGAAAAGTACAGCATTCATCTTTTCCCCTTTCGCTTGATACCGCAACTTTGTATTATTATGTACATTATCAAAATAGTAATATTGTACACAAAACAACCGTACCTTTTTCGCACTCACGTCTCAGCAAGGATTTGCTGTTTCGCGTTTTCCGAGAAATAAAGTTTGAACAATTTAATTGTACCAAATTTATTATAAATGCATTTTTCACTCAAAGATAACAACTAAATTTTAGCGCAAACATTTTTTAGTATGATTGACTGCAGCTAAATTGTATTGTACGAGCATTATCTCAAGCATAACTATTTAGAAAAACCATCAAAAAGTAAGTGTTATAGCAACCGCAAGACAAATACCTACACTAAGCTCTGCAGTATTTTGAGCTCAGATTTGCTGCAGGCTTAGAATTTTAATTATCAGCTAAAGCTCAAAGTGCTGCATGATGCACACTGCAATAAGTTAATAAACAAACCTACTCTTGAATATTTGCATAGTTGCAACTTGTATCGGAACAGCTACTGTGAATTCGGTTTAAACTACTGCACTGCGGAGTATAAAAAGCGTTACTCTTACGACAAAAATAAATGCGCTCGCTTAGATTTTCTTGAAGGCAAAAACACGCGCCTTATTTTCAACATTAAACTAAACGTGATAAACAGCTTCCGTTGAAACTTCGTTCAATCAAGCACTCAAGAAAATATTACACGCATTCAAAAGGGCTTTGACTTTCAATACAAGCTGTCTTGACATGATGATACCAAATACTTCCTCGTTTATGCTTGAACAAACAGCTTATGCGGTTATGCATACAATAGCTGTGCGAACTATTTTAACGCCAACTAGTGCTTGCATAGCTGCAAATAAAAGCGCTTTTCAAAAAAGCTCAGTTGACTTGACAGTATTTCAACAAAGCTAGCTTCTGCTGTATGAATAAATTTGGGTCTTGGTTTAATCATGGCAGCAGCAGAAATTATCAGATTCCAAACCACTATCAGCAGTATGCAACACTGCAATGCGATTAAAAGGTGCCCATCAAAGTGTACCTTACCTAATCCTAAAAGCAATAAAATAATGATTAAAAAGTGATACTAACTTTTAGTCTAGTACTCTAGTCAAAGATTAGCAAACATTCACTTTACCTAAAATTTTGAGCTGCGTAACACGTTTTAATGGATTTGGCTAGTCCAGGATCAATAAAAAAATAATCCGGTTACTGCCTTTAGGGTCTTTATGCAATTTAAAATACGTCTTCAAATTTCTTTTTTGTTATCACCTATCTGTCAAAACTTAATTGTTGATATACAAATTGGTTTGGTTATCAAATTATGAAAATAAAGTTTCCCATCCATAAAATGCCAACTTTCATACAAACTGATTTGTGACGTCTCTTAATTGTAATTGCAAAAGAGTTTCGCAAAACTGAATAAAGCTATGATGAATTTAAAATTTACAAATGCATATAATTTTATGATACAGTAGATTTGATACGATTAAACATATTTCGATTGAAATCTTTAGAGCATCATCAATCAAAGCAGAAAGCACCAAAAATCAAATGAGTCAAAGCAGAAAGTGTGTTTCTTCAGTTTAATACGACGTTTTGGTACAGTTGGTGCTTCTGCTTCACGTTTTGGTAAACGGTGATGTTTTCGTCAAGAGTTTCTCCTTCGTCTTCTTTCACCTCGTAGATGCTTTCAGAAGTTCGTTAACCATATCGTGCAGGAAAATATACTGCACTAAACAAACTATTCTGAAAGAACTAAAAAAATATTCTAAACAAAATAATTAAATAGACAATAACCTTTTGCAAAGAAATAAAGTTTTTTAATACGTTGCAAATCGCAGTTTCTCTTTGACGAGAATTAATAAATAGCTTTACAATGTGCACAGTTTGTTCTCGACCAGAATCACATTGGCATTTCACTTAGCTCAACCGCATTGCGCTAGCATCATTAAGCCTGGACGGTAGAACACCGTATATGACATCACATTAGCAATTTACTACAATGGTACGCTATTATATGCGTATTTCAGATTGACACCATTTAGGACATCACATTAGCAGTTTACCACAATAGTACGCTATATGCATATTTCAAACTTGTTTGTTATTATCAGGCGTACATAACACTGTATAAATACATACAGTACTACAAATTTTGAACCCCAAAAGCCAAAATGTTATTAAAATTATTATCTGGTTTGAATTTGTATTAATCAATCGACTATAAATTTCGCAAGAAACTTTTCTTTTATGAACATCGAGAAGATGTTAGCTTCTTGTTGTTACTTTTGATTGCTCATTTTCTCGATGTTTTAATGACCTCAAACTAAACTTTTTTTTACTTGGGTATTCATCGCAAAATTTTGGTAATGTTGCGTGAATTGCAATGCTTGTTCGATTGCTTTCGCATAATATGCCTAGCAAATTGTGTTTCTACCAGTTTTTGTTGAATCATTTTCGTTTGTTAAAAAAGAAGATTATAAATTTAGCAATGTATAAAGGAACTATGGGGCGCCGTTTGTGCACCCAAATTTGTGCAATGTTTTTTTGCATATTTAATTAAATAGTCATTTTAATTGAATATACAAAAAAAAAACTAGTGCAAAAATAAATAAGCCAAAACTTTTTGTGCGGACTTTTTTTGACTAATTATTTTTGCAATAAGAAAAAGCTGCCGCAGAATAAACTGTTGCAAAAATAAATAGTCAAAAAAACTGCACACAAAATAAAGCGTTGCAAAAATGCGCTGCAGACGTTTTTGTATTATTGTTAGAGGAGCGCAACAAAGCACTATCGGCTGCTTATGAAGCGCATTAAAGAGCAGCCAAGAGCGCATCAAAGAGCAGCCGATAGCGCTTTGCCAGTTGCCACGCTTTACTAGCAAATATACAAAAATGTCTGCAGCGCATTTTTGCAACGCTTTATTTTGTGCGCAGTTTTTTTGACGATTTATTTTTGCAACAGTTTAATTTGCGCGCAATTTTTTTGACTATTTATTTTTGCAGCTGTATCTTCTACGGTAGTTTTTTCTTATTGCAAAAATAATTAGTCAAAAAAAGTCCGCTCAAAAAATGTTGGAATATTTATTTTTGTACTAGTTTTTTTTTTGTATATTTATTTTTGTATATTTAATGAAAATGACTATTTAATTGAATATGCAAAAAAACATTGCACAAATTCGGGTGCACAAACGGCGTTCCATAAGGAACCATTACAAAATTGAATAAATATTTGATATCTGCAGTCGAAATTTATTTGGCCATATTGCTCAGATGTTCAATTTATTTCTTTGGCTAATCACTTAACTCACAAGTTTCTTAAATCATTCAATTTACTTGTTGGTTGGTTAATATTGGCCTAACGACAAACCAACTTTAAATATCGCTGGTTCAAATGTACGGGTAAGAATAAAATGCCTGGCAGCGAAGCCATTTCCATTATCGATTTCAATTGTTTCTTTAACTTGGTGCAGTATGTGTGTAATGCTTCCACAAAGTATGTGGTTACATACTTTTTTGTTTCATAACTTGGTGAAATTTGTTTTGTTGAATTACACAATAGCGCTTTAACAAAATACAGCTGAAATTTTGTGATTTTTGTGATTCAATGTAATTTATGCTATCATTATTGAGTTTTCCTACCACCTAGCCTACTGTATAATACTGTACAAAAGAGTAAAACCTTTTTGACCAACTGTAATTCTACTGGCCGATATTTTGCTAAACAGTTCAAATTTTTTCCACAACTTTTTAAGAAAACTTCTAAGCTAAATTTAAGATAAGTTTTTGTCATTACCTCCGTTTGTACCATTTTAATTCTCTGAGTTCTCAGTGCATAAATTAAAACAAATATGTCCACGTATTAGTGACGATCGTTGAGGGCATTAGGGTATTCTTTGAATATCCAAACAAACTCATCTCATCTGGATTTATTAAAAGTAATATACCTTTTAAATATTATTTTATATTTTGTTTATCGTTGCTTTCTTAGCTGGTTGGCTACAAGCAAAGCGTATTCCGCGTAGCAATCGGCAAAACCTAGTAGCATGCGGTCAATTATTTGAGTTTTCAGCATTGTGGTGCTGAACGGTTGATATGCAGTCGTTGTACAGTAGCTTGCCTACAATGGAAGGTATCAAAGCAAAGTTGTGAAAACTCAAAATGGCGTAGCAAAATGAAATCATGCAACGCCCCGCCTCTGTATTAATCAATCAAACTTGGTCAAGTGCAGAAACGTTGCGATTGACGTCATCGTAGGTTTTCAGATATTAAATGGGATTACCTTGCCTTCAGCTGCCTGCGCCTGCGGTTGCGAGATCGATAGTTACAAACCTGTCTATTTAATTAACCACCCTGAAACACCATAATAATTTCTCCGTATCAAAAAATTGACAGTAAAAGACTTGAAAGATTTTTATCAAAAACAACCTACAGCAATATAACGCAACAAACGTTGTGAATAGGTTATGGGGATGTTCCTTCACTCAAAAACTTTTGGAGAGGAAAAAGCAATTGTTGCTGCAGGTAGACTCAAACCCGTTGAAAGATCGTTTTCTTCCTTAACACTAGAAGTACCACAGGGGTCATTTTGACCCGTAGCGCAAAGTTCTTAGCGTACTGCTGCAAGGGTGATTGCAATAGAGACGTGAAACTTCTTGACTTTTCCTAAAATTAGTAGTCGAACATGCTAGTGGCAGTTTTATAAAAAAATATGTTTTGATTTAGCTTGTATGCGGTGATATACCTAAAAGTACCAGCCTGGGTCATTTTGACCCATATGGTTTTCTATCGTTTCTGTGAAGATAAACATCTTGCAAAACCCGTGTCAACATTTTTGTCTGGAGAGAATAATTGCAATACGCGAAAGTATCTGCAGAAGACTATCGTTTTCGTTTTGATGGCGGTAATTCCGTCTTTGATGTTTGTCACAAGACAAAGAATGTTCACAAAAACAATAGAGTCGAAATACTGGTGTGATTTATTTGTAGACGTTTTTGATGTACACAACAGAGCTATTCAATTTTCTCACGAAAAAGTTGTTCGGTTTTGTGATCAGCAAAATCGTAAGTTGTTGTAGCTAGACAAGAAATAGAAATTGCATCCAGCTGGCAGTTTATTTTTTAGCAATGTATAGCGGCAGGGAATGTATGCAATACGAACTCGCTTTCTGATGTAAGCCTACTGTAGAAGTTTTGATAGAGCAAAAAAAAGTACGAAACATATCTGAAATAGTAGCACAAACAAGTAATTTTTCAGCAACAATAACCTAATTTATTATATAATACAACTATATATTCATATTGACAGAAGATATAGTGCATGCATACAATCTACACTATGGATACTTTTTAGCTGTTGGATATTTTAGGACATACAGCTAAGCCAATCTACTAACTTTGCCTGAGTTTATGTAAAATCGATGGATGATCGACAAAGACTTACTGCTCTAAAAGCTTTGGATTTGCTACAAAACATCCAGGAAGATGATTCTGATGCAGAAACTGATATTCAATCATGTGAAGATGTTTATGATTCACGTGAAGACAATTTTGATGAATTAGAGAGCAAATTTTCATCTCATAATGAATCACTAGTTTCAGAATCATCAAACTCAGATATTTCAGACTTTGCTGATATCGAAACGAATTCAGAAACGGATGAAGATCAGGATCTTCAGAATAACACAACAAGCCTTGCAGCTTCTGATGGGACTATGTGGGATCTTTTGGATCCTGTTCAAAATAATTCCGGACGGCGATCTTACCACAATATTTGCAGAGAAGCACCTGGGCTATCTACTCAAGCAAAGCATAGTATTTCCAAAGAATCGGTTCGCAGTGCAGGGGATCTATTCATTGATGAAAGTAAGAAGCCCGAAGAGTTTTACAAACAGTCGATTGGCGCGTGTCTTTACATGAACTGGATGCATTTTTAGCGATTGTTTACGCACGTGGAGCTCACAAGGCAGCTAAGATCAAGGTACATGAATTATGGAGTAAGTTATGGGGAATTCCAATTATTTCTGAAACTATGACTCGTAACAGATTTGTTGAAATAATGAAATTTCTGCGATTTGACCATAAGCAAACACGATCTCATAGACTAGCTACTGACGAACTGGCTCTGATATCAACAGTTTGGCACACTTTTGTCGGGAATTGTCTTCGGCATTATCGACCGGGCACCAACATCACTGGGAATGAGCAACTTTTTCCAACTAAAGCTCGATGTAGATTCACACAATATATGCCAAATAAGCCTGACAAATTTGGCATCAAATTTTGGATGGCCGCTGATGTGGACACGAAGTATATGCTACATAGCATTCCTTATCTAGGGAAAGATGATTCTCGGCCAGCAGGAGTAAAATTTGGTGAACATGTTGTTTTGCAACTAATTGAACCCTACAGAAAGACAGGTCGAAATGTGACAACAGACAATTTTTTTACTTCGGTAAATCTTGCTAAAACTTTGAGACAACAGGGAACCAGCATTGTCGGAACTGTAAATCGCATCCGAAAAGAGATTCCGCAAGAAATCAAAAAAATGAAGGAGGATCTTTACACAACAAAAATTTTCAAACATGATTGTTGCACCTTGACTGTTTATCAAGCCACAACAGCTAAAAATGTTTTGCTGCTTAGCACAATGCACTCAATTGTTGATATCGGTGACGATAGAAAGTCGAAGCCTGAAACTGTAACATTTTATAACTCCACCAAATTTGGAGTCGATGTGGTTGACCAGATGGCTAGAAAGTACACTGTAAATGCAACTTCTCGCAGGTGGCCTGTGCAGTTCTTTTACAACATTTTAGATTTGGTTGCGATCAATGCTCACATTTTATATAAATCATTGGTAACTGGGTCAAAAATCTCACGGCGACGGTATCGTTTGCGTTATCTGAAGAGCTTCGTGCAAAGTTTGTTGAAGAGAGAAAAGCTAATAACTCACAAAAGTCCACTCAGTACAGTCACAGCAACAGCTGTATCCAGAAAACCAACAATGTCAAAAAGTGCACCAACAAAACCCGTGAAACATGCTGCATTTGCACTAAGTTTCTTTGTGGTAAATGCATTGAAAAACAGGAAAAACTCAATTATTGTAAGATTTGTTGCCAATAAATAAGCTTATTGCTTATGATAGTCATGTGTTTTTATTGCGTTGATTTTTATAGCACGGCATACAAAACAACTATACAAGATCTAAAAGTAGGTTTTGCATTTATATAAATACGTTTGACAGATATAAGTGAAATTTTTTGAAGAATTGCAAAAATTTTTGCCAAAATTTTCGAAATTTTACTCACTCAGGAATCGAACCTAAGTTTGATTTATTCATGAAATGGATGGATTATGTTTATTGAGTCTGCGGTTGGGTTATTGGGAATTCAAAGATTGCTAGAAACGTCAATAATATCCGGGGTCAATTTGACCCCATTCGGTACTTCTAGGTAGTGAAAAATCTCTGGTACTTCTAGTGTTAAAACGTATCAAATCATTTTCGCTAAATAGAATGAAACGAGGCAAACTTTTAGATTTCTGCCTTATATCCATCGAGTTACAATTACTGACCGAAGTCATGAAAACCAAATCTTTGCAGGATTCAGTCATAACAAAATTCGCTTCAGCGGAAAGGCGAATGGAATTTACTTTTAAATGACTTTCTTCCATTTACAGTAATTCTGAAACTTTATCGATTTTAGTGCTCTGCCCTTTGCAGTAAACAGTTTTGTTTGAATTGCTGATTTAACGACCAAAGCTGTTTCAGCTTGTACTACTTTTTTGCTGTTTATAGGGAACTGATTTTTGGATGCAGTAAAGGCGTGTTAAAAGTTTAAAAAAAATTGCTTAAATTGAGTGTTGCATAATAGAAGTTATAATTTATCTTTTTCATTTTTCTACACCTCCACCATACTCATTTCACTCAACAGCTGAAGCAAGACGAGAAAAATTAACTTCAGTTACGCTACCTTCAATTCGAACCAAAACTTTTTACTCCAAAACGTGTTTTTGCTACTCCCCCCAGTCAAACTTTGTCTTTCAATTTTTGCTTTTAAACAGTACAGTACAAACACAGTATAATTTTATATGCTACAATATAACAGTATAGTTTTATATAGTACAAAAATAGTATAATTTTGTATGGATTATAATAATATAATAGAATAATTTTGTACATAATTTTATATGCGCGGACCGAATGCGCAATTACGTAATGTACGAAAATAAACGACGCAATAATAAATTTTTAATTGAATACCCAAAACTTTTTGCCACCGATCATCACTGCCACGTATTGATTTTTCTTTAAATGTTGCAACAAATATAATCGACTGCTATCAATGTACCAGTTCTGACTACTCCAGCATTGCAATTAAAGCAAATTCTTTTTAGATTAAATTTATATAAGAGCAGTTGTCGTTTGTAAAAATTAAGCATTTGCTCAACGCTAAGTCATGTTAGCGTCTTAGCATCATATCAGATAGGAGAATAACCGTGACGTCAATACAGTATCGTTGTCAAACCCAAATAAATAGTCGAACCTAACCATAGGTGAACCAGGCGGCTCAATGTAGCACCGAGGACATTTGAGGGTTTGTGGGCCTACCTGGCTATACTAGCTGACGAGAGGTAAAATTTCTTGAAACATAAGCTGTAACCGGCTGCTATATTTTGTGGGCAGGCTATCATGACAGGCATGTGGTAAAACTCATTAGGTGACTCATTGTTTTATTTTTCAAGTCTTTTCAAAATAAGTAATTTTTTTTCTAAAAAAGTTTGGTGAACACAAACCAGCATGTCAAATTGAAGTGTTAAAAACAAAAAATGACTAAGTCACAAAATAACAGTTTTGAGTTAGAAGCATTCAAAGCTTTTAGGTCAAAATTTAAATACTGCGCAATCACATTTATTATGTATTGACTGGTTTTTCTAATTGGTATTGGTTGCTGGCGAGATATTATCAATAATAATAATTTGATCAACTTTTATAAAAAAATCAATAAACAAAAAACTTTTAGACTTAGTCTTTTTTGTCCCAAACTGTGGACTGGGTTATTTTTAGAAAAAAAATCAATTACTAGGAGTAGAAAGTGACATCTTATTTTTCAGAGATATCTCAGACAAATTTTGTTTTTTTTTTTGAAAGCTTGCCAGTATCGTTTCTAAGATTGGAAAAAAGTGAGGACAAGGGTTCTGGGCCGAAATTACGGTGGAGTATCCCGAGACACAGATTTTGTTGGAAGGCCTCAACGACCAGCCAAAAAAGTTTCTTGTATTTTGGAGATGGCTTTTTGTGATATCCCGAAGTTATGGGGGCCCTGAAATCCATTGTTCCCTTTATATCTGGCCCTGCCAGGACTGTTGAACAATTTCATTGCTACTTGGAACGACGGACGCTTACGTCGCGTGTTCCTTTATTTTTACCCGGCCATTTTCAAACTAACGATTGCAAAGTTTCAGACTTTTGCTTATAACTCAAGAACGGTTTGCTTTAGCTACATAAACTTTTGACAGCAGTTTGAGATTAATAAGCTGTATGTTTGTACCGAATTTCAAGGCAATATGTTTCGTAACTTTGGTTTTAGGACCCAAAAACCACTCCAAAAGTTTGGCGCAAAAATCGGTCTCATTCAAAAACGGCATAAGCACGGCAGAAATATTTCTCATGGATATATTTCTTAAGATAATCTTTCATCCCTACCAATCCACTTTTGGCCGCGATGAGGTTTTTTTTCTTTCTTTTTCTTTTCTTTTTCTTTTCTTTTTCTTTTCTTTTTCTTTTCTTTTTCTTTTCTTTTTCTTTTCTTTTTCTTTTCTTTTTCTTTTCTTTTTCTTTTCTTTTTCTTTTCTTTTTCTTTTCTTTTTCTTTTCTTTTTCTTTTCTTTTTCTTTTCTTTTTCTTTTCTTTTTCTTTTCTTTTTCTTTTCTTTTTCTTTTCTTTTTCTTTTCTTTTTCTTTTCTTTTTCTTTTCTTTTTCTTTTCTTTTTCTTTTCTTTTTCTTTTCTTTTTCTTTTCTTTTTCTTTTCTTTTTCTTTTCTTTTTCTTTTCTTTTTCTTTTCTTTTTCTTTTCTTTTTCTTTTCTTTTTCTTTTCTTTTTCTTTTCCTTTTTTTTCGTTTTATTCCTTCCTACAATTTGTACACTATTCTCCTGAACCACAAAACATCAAAATTAAATTTTTGTGTAAAGTTGTTAAGCTGCAAACGCAATTTTGTCTCCCAAAATTTTTGGGGGCCACTACTCCAGAAACCCCCCAAATAAGGCCCCAAAAATCAATTTTTTAAGTGGCTCGAGCTAAGGTGCCATTTTTTTTTAATATCAGTAGATATTTAACTGTCGAATATTTTGACATAGTTTGGGGGTATCAACCCCTAGGTCCCCCAAATTTATCCAAAAGAAATCAGTTTTTTTAACGGCTTAACCTATTACGCTTTTTTTTTTTTAATATCACTCAACGTTTAAGAGACAAGTACGTTTACATAATATTAGGTAGCCACACACCTTAGGAACCCCTCTCTAAATGGACCCCCCAAAAAAAACTTTTTTGAACGGTTTAAGCTAGGTTACCAGTATTGTTTTGATCGGATATCAGTAGATGTTTAAAAAACAAATACTTTCACAAAGTTTGGGGGTACCATCTCACCAGAAATCCAAATGGACCCACCCAAAGCCAATTTTTTTGAACAAAATTAGCTGGAGCGCTGATTATTTGAAATCAGTAAATATTTGCGTCAGTCGTTCAAAGGGGTTGCTCTTCAGCAAGCTCCCACCTAGTTTCTTTTAATTTATTTTTCTAAACCAAATGGCAATTTAATCACTTCATAAATTCTCTTTCAGTTTTAACTATGAGGATAGCTTAAAAAGCATTGGTATAGTAAGGTTTTAAAATATGGGAAATTTTTCTGTCCCATACTGTACTGCAAATTTTGCATTTTCATAAAATGGGATAGGTGTTGTGGTAAGGTGGTTTATTAACTGTTATCAACTTTTGTTTCAATTCTTGTAAGTAGCGCACCCGCGAACCGAACCAGCCCCGCACACTCGCGGCGAACCAACAAGCAACGAAACCATTCTACACTAGTCAATCTGGCGTGCGGACGTACTGAATAAACAGAGCAAAGTTGCAGACTTTTGCAGCGATTCGCACAGCTTGAGACAGAATTACTGTGAATTTTGAAGATATGGCTAAGAAAGACCAGTTTGCTTCGAAACTTGACCAAGTATTGGCAGCTATTGAACAAAATTCTGCACGTCTAATTAACCTTGAGTCGCAGTTTAATAGCTTTGATAAGCAACTGAAAGCAATCGACCAAAAATTTTCGGAAAGATGTTCGACATTGGAAAATGGTTTAGCTGCTTTAGATCTTAATGTGCAAGAAGTCAATGACAGAATATCTGTTTTCGAATCAAGTATAAATGCAAAGCTAGAAGAAATCGATGAAAAGCAGGAGATAAGAACTAGTGATGAAGCAGAGTTTGAGCAAAGGCTTCATCAACTTGAAAAGGAAAACATTATGCGTGAATCTTACAGCAAGCGCCTCAATTTACTGGTACATGGATTAGAAGAAAGGAAAAGTGAAATAGAACTTAAACAGCAAACAAAAAGTATATTTGGAACATTTTTAACTGAAACACTTGAGTTGAAAATAAACGCGGTCAACATAGTAGACCTGCATCGCTTACCACAACACCCTATTAAAAAGAATGGAATCCGGATCAATCGACCTATAATTGTTAAAGTTTTGACTACATTCGACAAAGATATCATATTTCAAAACGCTGCAAAGCTGAGAAGTTACAATGAAAACAGAGATTCTCCGGTCTATATTACTGACCACCTACCAAAACTGTTTTACAATCAAAAAAAATCGCTGCGATCACAATTTCTCGCTGCAAAAAAAGAAGGCAAGAAAACTAAATGGGCGGCTTACGACGGAAAATATTGCTTATATATCGATAACAAACGCTTTGAACCCACTTTGTAGTCCAGTAGTATCATGCCTTCTAATTTGAGATCTAATCAAAATTGTTTGCATAAATCATTTAGGCACATCGCACCTGTTTTCCTACTGCTGTTGTGTGTGCCGGACTTACTATGTTTACTTAGTATAGATGGACGTGGAAGGTCGGGCACAAACGATATCAATCAAAATTGTTTGCTTAGCTTTTCTGGCTTCACGCACCTGATTCCTATTGTTTTCAAATGTGCCTGACTTTCTCTGCTTATTTACTGTAAATTTTGGCGGCATTTTACCAACAAGACTTACCCAATTTAGTAATATCTTTTCTTTGATCTCCTGCTTTAATTATGCACATCATATAAAATCGGTTTTGATATTATCGGTCCTCTAGTGACAAGATGGAGTCACGTTTACTTGCTCTCGGTTGCCTTGGCACAGTGCAAGCAAGTCCCTACATGACAGCTTACTTTTAAAGTAGTTTAAGTTGTTTGCTTTATGAGAAGAATAAGTATAATTGTTACGTTTTAATCTTACTATCTTTCTATGGATTATACACTATCCAAGATACTAACTTTTTGCATCATCAAACACTAGCTCTTGAACTTTTGTAAATTTTTTCTGTTGCAATGGGGATCGATACTAAACCTGTCAATCTGCAAAGTGTAAACACTCCAGTCATAAAACTAAATATCAATTTGACGACGATTTAGAGTAAAGCTTGCCGATTTGAATATGTGCAAACAATAAGTTAATCAAAACTGTAGACCATATTTTGTATTTGTGCGAAATTGTACGCAAATTGTCTGCAATGATGCTATAGTGTAGAACTGCAATGGCTGTAAGCAATAGCGCGGTTAATCACAACGGGAAGTTGCGAGAGCTCCTCGGTGCGAGTCGACCGGCTGATGATGATAAAGAAAACTTTTTTGACTTGTCCGAAACTGCCTTTAATTGTTTGCATGAGAATATTGCCGAATGTAAATATTTTGATTTTCCGTTTTCCGATACTCCTGATTTCATCGACTGCGATCAAAAAACATTATCGCTTTTTCATATTAACATAAGATCCTTAAACAAGCTTGATAATTTTGATAATTTCTATGAATTTTTAACTACATTACCCTTTTTTCCAGACATCGTGTGTGTATCCGAAACGCGATTGAAAGGAGACCCCTTAATTAACGTTTCAATACCCGGTTATAATTTTCTCCACTCTGATTCAGTAACCAATGCAGGTGAAGTTGCCATTTACGTTTCGTCTAAATTTCAATTTACAATAGATCATGAACTTAATTTAAACGTTAATGGCTGTGAAGACATATGGTTAAATGTATGCCTCGGTAACAATACAGAAAAAAAGATTACAATAGGAGCCGTTTACCGGCATCCTAATACTAGCACCAGGAACATTGAAGATTTTTCCCAAGCTCTCAGCAACGTCATGAACAAAATAACTATGCGTAAAGATGTATTTTACCTACTCGGGGACCTGAACATTGATATTTCCCCCACAAAAGTAACTCCGGGTTCATCAATTTATATTGATTCTCTAAACAGTTTCGGTTCGGTTCCTATTGTTACTATTCCTACTCGGGTAACTGATACCACTTCAACCATTATTGACCATATTATAACTAATGACACATTTCGTGTTATAAAATCTGGTGTGATTCGACACGATAATAAACTTTCTGACCATTATGTTATATTTTGTAGCATATCTGGCTTCTCTATTTCCCCCTTAAAAGTAAACCATCACACATTTAGAGACAAATCAAACCTCAACGTCGAAAATTACTCTGATGAAATGTATGAGAGTGTTAATAAATTTCTTGCTGATCTGGACGATTTAACTGAAACTAATTATAACATCTCGTTTGATTCCTTTATATCGTTAGTTTTAAAAGTGATCGATAATCATTCCCCTCTCAAAAAGCTTTCTCGAAAGCAAAAAAAATTAATAAACAATCGTGGATCACCAAGGGCATCTACGTTTCTATTCGTCATAAACAAAGAATGTACAGATCTCATTACATCTGTGGTGACGATGCTATGAAAAAGGCATACAAAATATACTCTAATAAATTAACCAAAATTAAGGCAACTGCTAAAAAGCTACATTATGAGAATGAGCTTAAAAAACATGCGAATAACCCTAAAAAGACTTGGGAGTTACTTCGAACTTTGCTTCCTGGTAACAACTCCAAATCCGCAACTCTACCTGAATCTGTAAACTTAAATGGTAATAAAATAACAGACCCGCACGTAATTGTAGAGGAGTTTAATGAATTCTTTTCAAATGTCGGAAAAAATTTGGCAAAAAACTTTGATTCAACTGATAATGAAATTTATAGACAATTTTTAAGTAAGAGTGTAAGCTCTTCGATTTATATGGAACCACCTAGAGTAAATGAGGTTCTTAATATGATAAATTCTCTGAATATGAATAAATCAGTGGGTCATGATAATTTATCACCTTATTGTCTTAAAGTAGCTTCCACTATTCTAGCTCCCGCCTTGTGTTATTTTATTGATAATGCGTTTCGATTAGGTATATTTCCACAAAGTTGTAAAACAGCTACAATTGTTCCACTTTTTAAATCAGGTAATACTCAAAGTTTTACCAACTATCGGCCAATATCCATTTTAACTTGTTTTGCTAAAATCTTTGAAAAACTGATCTTTAGACGTTTAAGTACATTTTTTCGAAAGCATTCTGTATTGACGAAAACACAATACGGATTTCAAAGTGATAAGTCCACTAGCCATGCAATATTAGACGTATTAACGGCTGGTTATGACAACGTCTACAATAATCTATATACAGGCTTAATTCTATTAGATTTTAAAAAGGCATTTGATACGGTCTATCATCCACTGCTGTTACATAAACTCGAACATTGTGGTATTAGAGGCATAGCGTACAAACTAATAAAGTCATTTTTATCCAATAGATATCAATATGTAGCTCATCAAAACTTTCGTTCTAAACTATCATTAAATCATTTTGGCATCCCACAAGGAAGTACTCTAGGCCCGTTATTATTTTTGATCTATGTAAACGATTTGCCAAATACATTAAGCTCGACCCCCCGTCTGTTTGCTGACGATACATGCTTAGTAATTCACGCAACTAATCCAATTATTCTCAGTGAAAAAATGAATCTTGAGTTACAGAAAGTCTATGAGTGGACTAAAGCAAATAAAATTACTGTTAATCCCGAAAAATCACATGTGTTAGTAATACCACCTAAAAGAACCCATCAAATTCCTATCGTTAAAGTGTATATGTATGAATCTTCATTAAAAGTTAAAGATTCTGTAAAGTACTTAGGTGTCACGATCGATTCGAGACTAAATTTTGTTGATCATATTAATTTACTTTGTGGTAAAATCTCAAGATCTATTGGAGTATTGTCCAAACTACGGCATGTTTTACCGTTAAAAGCTTTACAAAATTTGTATTACTCTTTAACTCACCCTCATCTTCTATATGGAATTATCATTTGGGGAAACACATATAAAACGTACTTAAAAAGGCTAACTACACTGCAAAATCGAGCAGTTAAATTATCGGTAGGAGCTCATTGGCGAGACAATATCACGAATTGCTATTTGCAACTGCAAGTTCTTAAGTTAAACGAATTATATACCTATGAGGTTGCTAAATTTATGTATAAGTACACGAGAAAAAATTTGCCTCCCAGCTTCTCTTCTTTTTTTACCTCAATCGCCTCGGTACACACACAATCAACACGTTTGGCGTCATCCCAATATAGTTTGTATCTGCCCAGATATAAAACACTTACATTACAGAGAAATATTAAATTCCAAGGTGTTAAAATTTGGAACTCAGTACCTTTAGAAATAAAAAAATTACCCTTCAATCGATTCAAAATACAATATAAGAAGCATTTGCTGTCAAATTATACTTGATGCTTTCAGTTCTATATTATTCGGAACTTTGATATGACTATAACTTCTGTGACTATTATCGGACCAGTAGCTATACCGCATAGGGATTCGTCCGCAGATCATGCTGGAGGCTGGCTGGTGGGTTGCGTCTCTTCGCTCGGATTCGCTTCATTTTACCTTACGAATTTTTTGTTAAGAATTTTTTCATCAATGGTTGAGCGAGGTTGGCCGAGAGGGTGGAGGCGTGTTCGCTGGGGTGGTCATCGCGGGTTTTGCTGGCGCTTCTCGTTGAGCATCTTGCTGCTACTTCTCAATTAATAAATTACATTCGCACTGCACGATTGCTATGTTCATAGGTGGCTGCTCGACTTGATGACCGAGAGGTCCCTTCGCAGCTTCCTGTCACAACTCAATTCCCTGCTTTTTTGTGCTGTGTGTTGTTTTGTGCTAAATAAACATGACTATGACTAAACATGACTATGACTATGATAGTACTGATTACTTAAAAAGATATACTATTACCTAAGCTGCCCCAATTGTTTATGTGACTAAGAATAGGAAACCTGAAAAACTTTTGTTTTAAATAGAATACTATTAGACCTACACATTAAACCGTTTGGTACCAACTGTACTGTAGGCTATAAGCCTACACATTCTTGCTCTAAGTAGAAAAACTAATCAGTTAGACATCACCACATGTTTGTACCAACATTTAGCTAACTACTCAACTACACCTTGCCCCTGTCACTATAAATCATAGACCCCATTTCGCATTTGTGCAACAATTTCATCTCCCTAACTTGTGTTTGATTTCTGGATGACTACGCACAAACTGCTGCTGAGTCACATGATTGGGCAATTTTGATTGACTGATTTGGATATGGTCATTTTTACTCCAGAAGAAGTGGACTTGAGTATTTCTAGCACAAAAAAATGTTGCTCTCAGAAAAAAAGCAATCTCTGGTAAATGGACTGAGACAGTGCTTTGCCGAAAAACATATAGCACGGATTGTAAAGAATTCAAAGCAAAATGCATTGTGGGTGAAATCTCAAATTTGATACAACGTGACTTAGTCATTTTTAGTTCTAAACTCTTCAACTTGGTGTTCTCCTGACTTCCAGTTAAAAAGTTAGATTGGGAATTGCTTCCTCCGGTGGAAATAAAATGAGTTGATTAAATAACATGTATAAAATAGAGTTACCATTAAGCAAGATGCAAATTTTTATTGGCACTGAAGTTTAAATCAAAATTTTGTGCCAAAATGGATTATTGTTACCTCAGTATCTGTCAACGTCATCGCTTTCAAGTGCACTACAGGTGACTACTGCCAACCTGCAGTGCATTGCACAACGGTAGGTCCATCGGTAGTAGATTTGTCATCAAGAGACAAGCGAACAAACGGCACAAACCAAACAAGACGCTGACTGGTAGGAGGCACACCGTGATCTGGCCAAGCTTTGTATGGATAATGATGAACTCGTCGTGATTGGTCGCACTGCAACATCCAAATTCTTAATATAATAAGAAAGTCGCCAATCAGAAGAATATTCAGTGATTTTTTGTGTTCAAAAAAACATCTCAACAAGATCACTATTAAAAATAGCAGAATTAAATTTTGGTAACGCGCTTCATAAAATAAATCAAGATTGTACGATATAATGCATTTATTTGGGAAAAGGCTTCAAACTTTATCAATGATAACTTTAACAAGCAGAAATACGTTGTAATTTTTCTTCTTTTACTTCTTTTCATTTTCTCAAATAAACAAAAGTAGCCAATGTGTGTTCGTTTACGTACTTTTTGGCCTACAGGCTACCAGCAGAAATACTTGAAAAAAGCGCAGAAACGGCTCTACCCAAAACAAGCATATGAATGCAAAAATTTCATGATTAAATTAATTATGATTAACTTAAAAGCACAATGAGTCGAATCACAAAAGTGAGAAGTTTAAATTAACAAAAACAAGCATGCAGTAAAACATTCTTTCTAGCTCAATTGGTAGAGCACTTAAACCAATGACCCAATTGCCGAGGGTTTGAATCTTCTGAGAAAACAATTGTTTCCTATCGCTTGGTTTTAATAACCGCCGTTTCGGTGGCTTTTTCCTAGGCTTCAGAGCTGTTTGCTTATATAAGCCAAAATGAATGCACGCAAAACCTTAAATCTTTGTGGAACAAATGAACAATATCATTATTGAATAATCGTACAAACTACCATTTTTTGCAACATATTGGAGTTATTTTCCAATATTATACAATTGTGACATCCTGAAGTAAGAAGCATTGAAAATGTAGAGCAATCTTGAGCAATTTTTTTCGAAAGCAAGTACCCGTACGAATAATTTTTCTTGTATGAATAATAAGGATGCTTTGACGCCCTCGGCACAATTTCCCATACAATATTTGAACATTTGCATGTAGTAGAGTAAACGAACAAAACACAAAATATTCAACTAATTCTTCAGCGATTAGAAACAGAGAAATAAAAAAACTTGTCAAATTTCATCAAAAAAAGAAAACAGCCCTACGACATAATATTAGATTCAAACATGTTTTGATTTATTCCTGAAGTGAAATAGGCAGAACTAATTTAATAGTTCACAGAGACATCACGTCTTATAATCCTACTTCATTAGACAACACCTTAATGCTGTCTCCGCGTCGAAATTGGTAATCATTTCAACCCCTAGTGACGCAGGTGAGGCGGAGCTTCCTATCGCGGGAGCATTCCCGTGTTTCGAAGTCAACAGACTTCATCATCAGTGTGAAGAGGAGTCGACACTATGCAAAGAATTTTGATCCCTGAATTAGGCTAACTCAACCGGTAAATTTGAATCACCAAGCTATCGGTATAGGCTAACGTCTTCATCTCGTAACTTCAGCTGCTAAAAAGGCAGACCCAATTTTTTTCCACGTACTGCTCTGGACTCGAGTTTCGCGTAATATTAACGCTCATCGGCAGAGCTGACGTTCAAACCGAAATTCAAAAACTAAACTACGCTTGCCTGCAAACCGAAATTCAAAAACTAAACTAAGCTTGCCTGTAAACCGAAATTCAAAATCTGAGTAAATTAGCCCATAAAGTTAAAATCAAAATAGGATTGCGAAACATAATCGCAATTGTGACCATGGTAACCCGGAATAAAAATTAACTCTGGACAGGGGACCAAGTGGGCTAATAGACAGGGATGAAAAATTAGGTACATAAAATGGGCAAGGGAACCAAGTGGATAAGGGGGTCGGAGAGTTAAAGGACAAAGATCAACAATTCACCCAGTGCGAATATAATATTTTTTATAGGCAGAACTAATTCAATAGTTCACAAGACGTCGGGTCACATATTCTAAATGATAAAAAAATATTTTGATTTATAAGCACAAAAATGGTTTTGATTGTTATTTTTTGATCTATTTACTTTCTTCTTCTTCTTCTTCTAAAAAAGATCATCAGCAAAAAAGCATCGTTAAAAATGACATGACCTCATCTTACTTTGGTGACATCAAACTCACGAACAATCCATTTTTTCATTTGTGTTTCTGAGATCAATGCAATTTCAACTTCTCCTGAAGAAACAGATTTCCCATCCGTCGGCCAATAATACTCACATTTTAGTTTACCTGAGACAAAAAAAGCATTGTTACTATTCAGCTTCAACAATTCTATACTACAGTGGTACACTGTGCTCTTACTGAACTAATTTTTTACTGTTTTGCAGGTTTTGTAAATTCACTATGATCGAACACCAAAAAAATATTTCATCTTCTAAGCAACAAAAATAAGCATAATCTGCTGCAATTAAGGTTAGTTTTGCATCATTACTATTACTTATTCTTTACTGTAGATATAAATTCAACTTTCAATAAGGTATAAAAATAATTATCTCAACAAAATCAATCGCGTATACTGCATCATACTGAGATATGCTATTGATTTAAGTTCACTCTGATCAAGATTGAAGTTTAGTCTTATTTTTGCCGTTACCCAGCACTTACTGTCTACTAAAAATTTTTGAATAGAAGTTCAGTCTTATGTATTTGGATATTTTTATTTAACCCGCCCTATAAACATAAGTTTAAAAATTATATTTCTATTGATACTTTATGATTTTCATTCAGTTATATAAAAATTTAAAGCGATTTTGTTCTAATTAATTGATCCGTAAAACCTTACCGCTCTCCTACAGCTGTGTCACTATGAGAATATTGGGGCAACTTTGCTCCCAGATCTTTTTCCAGAAATCATCGACTGTTGTTGGTCGTGGTCCTTCGTAGCAATATATTCATGCAAGCTTAAAAATCCCTACAATGAAGAAGAAACGATTTGGTTCTAAACAACAAAGGGAACGTGAAATCATAATTTTTTTGATTAGCTGTTCTTTGAATTGAACTAAACACGAAAAAAAAACACTCAAAAGGTTCTTTTCATTTATCTTTCTTTTTTTTTTAGGATCAGAAATGCTTCATTAGTCTTGCTTAATTTTCGGTTCACTTGTGAAGTATACGTTTCATGATCTTCGAAAATCGCTCCAAACAGAGGTATACGCGACAACAGTTTTAGGTTCTAAATATGCGCAAAATTTTGCGTAGTTATCACTGACAAATAAGCATTAAAGTTTAAACTATATACAACTCAAACCTATATACAACTCAATCGAGCGAACTTCTAGGAAAAAGTAGTCTCTTCATTTCTAACAGCAGATATCCCACTCCATACACTACATTATCCTGCTTTAAAATCTCTGTTTGTTGCAATGGGAAAACCTTTGCCTTCTGAAACTGCAGTTCCTGCAAGTGTTGCTCAATTAGCGTTCCAAAAAGAGAAGAATAATCGAGAAGTACTTTGGGACAAAAAAGTATTTTTGATTGTGGATGAAGCAGAAGTGCGTAAGTTAAAATACATTAACGTACTTATGGGCAGTTTGGATACCCCAAACGAAACATTTCGTATTGAGTGTTAGTCGCAGAATTGTTCTACACAGTGTGGATGATTTACTCTTAGCAGAAACTGCTCGGTACATGTTTTTGGCTGGCAAAACATTAAAAGAATTATACCCTACTTTGATGCATGTCGCTTGCATTGCACACTTATAACACAACTGCATTTTGCGAGTTCGTGCTTTTGCCGAAAATATTGATTACGTAGCGGCCACAATAAAGGCAGCAACAATCAAAAATGAAGAGCACAAAAATGATTTACACGATGGGCTACTTGGCTTAAAGCTGCAATATACTATAGCGAAAACCTTCTTGCTGTTCGTACCATTGTCAAAAATTGGACGGGTGAATGTTTCTTCGGCCGGAATCACACGAACAAGTTTTTTGCACAATTTTCTTGAATCAACCTTGTGAAAGATCGCACAAGTTTATGTCTCACTATTGCAGCCACCTGACAGCAATTTTATTGCACGGCCATGTGAGAATGAAAATTAGTGTCTAGAAAGTCTTGCTGAGTTCTTGCAGGGAAATAGAACCGAGCGCTATTTTGCAGACAAGTTTTCTAAAAGCCGCCGTTCTCAATGAGGTAAACAAAGCTTTTGGCCGTGACTTTGAAAATATTGAGCAGCAGAATACAAAAAAATACCGCCGAAGTCAACGCAAAAACGCAATCGAATGCGTCACAATTAACCAGCAAAAATGTTGTAAAAAGTTTTACCGATTTTAACTTAATTGACAACGATGTATTATAACATTGTGCCTGCTGTTTTCTTATATTTGTTCTAAGACCTAAATGCGTTGTCTGCTGTTTTGTTTACGATCGCATACATGTATCGATTACCCAATTCTTCCTACTTTAAACTTGTACTTGGTCTTTCCCAAATTCGTTCTGAAAAGTTATCAACCAGAACTGCAGTATACTTGATAACATGCCGCCTTGGTCAACTCATGAAATTTACCTTTTGATTAGAGAAATCGAAGAAAAGCAGAGCTTGTGGAACATATTAAATCCCGAGTACAAGGATAGAGTAAAAAAATCAGATGCTTGAAAGGACGTTTTGCAAGTTTTAGATCGACATCAAATAGAAATAAGCTTTTGCTCACAATTAAGAAATAATTAAGGTCCGCAAAAGTCAATAAAGTCAACATTTTTTCAGGGCTTTATTATTGTTACAGAATGATCTATAACTACATGCTGAATATGTCCTGGAAGGAACGTCCAGGTCTTCACCGCTCTGACTCTACTAAACAATTTCTCAGCAAAAAGAACTGAATCAAAATTTATTGAGTTAAGTTAAAATAAAATCGACGCGCCATAAAAATAATCAAAAATTTCCCAGAAATAAAAATACAACAGAAATACCGCAAAGTCTTTTTTTTGCAAAAATACGTCCAACCACCAGACAACTAAAAATCAGAATCAGCAAAACAGGTGATTTGGTGCTACAATAATTAGCAACCGTGCAAAAAGCGTGAAAAAATAGTTATTTAAGCTGTGCAAAAACGAGGCAAAATAAAGTGTAAACGAGCTGCAGGCAAACGCTTTTTTTTAGTTGCAGAAAAATAAGAACTATAAATATGTGTTCGAGGCCCAACTGAAACAGATAATGAAAATAAACCAGCTCGGTGCGATAACATAAGCGGCCCCCTGAAACAGAATCTTGCAGAAGTTTCAACAAAATACAGTATCAACACAGTGAAAGCACCGAGAAAGGAAAACTTCCAAATACGGAAAATTATGAGTAATCGCATTATTTGACATTAAAAACAACCAAATGATAAACACAATCTGGCGGAAAGAAGAACAGTGGTAAAATTAAAACAGGATAAACAGTTTTTATTTCGGCGTTACATTAATATGCTGGTAAGTATGAGCAATAAAAATAAAGGTACTAAATACGCAAACAAAACAACACGATAAAAACACACTACACAGAAGCAATTTTTGACAAGTCACGAAACATACTCTATCTTTCTAGTATCCCCACCTGTGTTCTAAGCCAGTACAGCCACAGTAGCCCGGCGAATAATTTCTTTGCCCCTACGTACGTGTGGATGAAGAGAGGGGACTCGTCCCAAACGGTAAGCACCCATGTAAGTTTCGTTTTCCAAACCTCCTACAAGAACCATTTGTCCCACAGTTAAGTTTTTCTGCAGGACCTTCCATTTGTTTCGTCCCTGTAAAAAGGGAAGGTACACTGTAAAAAATATTCTGGTAATTTTTATCGTGCCGGCACAGGCAGCAAATTTAAAGGCCGGCGTGGTAAATTTTGCTTGGCATAATTAGTAATTTTTACCAAAAATATTTGGGATATTTACTATTTTTTAGAAACTTTACATGAATTTTTTAGTAAAGTTTTATTGTAGAGGTTGTAACTTTTACCAACGTTACCCAAAATTCACTAATATATCGCGGAATTATTACCGTAAAAACTGTAACTTTTACCAATTCTACCTATAGTAAATCTGTCAATTCGGTAGTAATGTCTCCACGAACCAGCAGTAGTTTTTACCATTTTTGCCAAGTAATTTTTACCCACTTGCGCATGAAAAAGAATTGGTAATTATTGCAGTGCCGGCACAGGCAGCAATTTCAAAGGCCGATGCAGTAAATTTTACTTTGCCAAAACCAGCAATTTAAATTACCAAAAGGGCCACGTTGCGGTTTTACCAGTACACTACGTGTAAAAATAATTCATTCACTTGTAAGTTTTACTTGGCATTCGTTACAATGTCTAATGTCTGCAATAACACCATAGCAATATCGACCAGAATTCTGTCGTAAACGTAACTGTTATTCAATTAGCACAGCAAATCCACTGAAGAATATTTATTCTGATTGAGCAAGTAAATTTTGAATGAAACTCACATCACCACATTGCTGATACCCAGCACTAAAGAAATATTCCGAAATTGTCTTTATTTTCAGCATTAGCAAATTAGTTATAAATGACACATACAACGCCAGACTGGCTAGATGTACTAAAAAATCGTTCAAAAGTCAGTATATCTTTCGATCACAATGTTAGCTCGGTGTAATAGCCTTTTCGTTGATGGCTCCTTAGTGCATATGTCTTTAACTTCTGTTCAGCATTTTGCTAAGTTTCACCACCTTTGGGTTGACTGTATGACGACGTTTTTTCTTCAGTTTCTGTCCAAGTTCATTAATCTTTGCGTAGAATCTAAGAAAGAAATTAGATTAGTTAAAAAGATAATGACTTGGCTACCTCATCTGAGGTTTGAAGGCGTAACGTACAATGGTAGTCCTTGAGGTCCAGCAGGCATTCAAGCTTAGACCCGGAATATTATATAAATACAGCATAACGAGATTTCATTCCAAGACTGTGGGATTGTTTCTCGATTGCTTGACCTACGTGGACTGAAGAGCGAGTTGGATCCACCACCAACTCAAGATGGCAAAAGACCGAATGGAATATCCGTTTGTCTACGGGACATAAGACATTTTATGACAGTGAAGCAACCTACTCAGCAACTTTTCTAGAAGAGGACTATGGAGCAACCAGCAGTGGTGGCACCTATATGGGGCCACTTTTCGGTGGGTGAAACAAAATACAAACAACATACTGTCGTTCAACACGTTGAAACAGAAAACACGCATACATAGAGTCGTGTTACCAAGACTGAAATGATGAAATAGCTTGGTATATAATGTGAAAGAACAGTAACAAGGTCCTCATAGTTACTGCATATTAGTCATTACCACTTGGAATTTGGCGTGGAAAACCAAGAGTATACATTCGTATTGGGCTGCTGGCCAAATTTAACGCAATCTTGCCAATTACTCAGTTTCTCACCACACCCAGGTTTTTGTAAAAACAAACTGTGGGCCTGATGATTAAGACGGAGAGGTCAGGCACAGAGACAACCATTGGCACCCCAAAACATACGACTAAGCAAGCAGCAGCTGCAATCCAATAACTCACCTCTGGATGAACTCTAGCAGACCAAATATCGAATGATTGTACTCAATGTTGAATACGTAGTAAGAGCAGAACTGATACACAAACGCTTCTAAAACAGATTTGAACGAAGCGACTTTCACTTTTTCGATTGTGACAATAACGCTCTTGGGAGAAATCAAATTACCTGAATAAATAGAAAACAAGATTTTTTGACAAATCCAACAAAATAACCATAACAAAAAGTGATTTATGTTAAATAAGGTTTCAATAAGCTATTAGTTTAGGCTCTAGACGTAGAGAAAAATGGGTGAATCCCTAGATAATACGTATCCTGATAAGCTCTGACCCGTTGAATGTGAAGAGAAACTCAACAAGTCAATCGACAAATTGTTGTAGTTGAAAGCTGTGGCATAACCTGAAGATGCTGGTAAAAAGACTAGAAAAAAAAAGAGTAAAATAGGCATTTTTCTTTACAACTAGCTACTTTAAGAGGATAAAAACTTAAATTTAGGACCTTGTAAGGCACACCATATAACTTACCAAGCACAGCAACAAAGGGAGTTTTGGGAAGTTCCAATGTTGATAGTATATCATCCAGGATCTCATCTTCCTACGGTATACCACAACGAGTCAAAACACTGCAATTTACATAAAAGACAAACCCAACAACTGAAATGCCGGTTAAAAACTATCACATATGCAGTATGCAAAGCTCTTATGCGTTTTTACGTTAGAGTATAGCTGATCCACTTGCAGGGCAATCAAGTAGGAAAAGTGGAAAGTCCGCTCTCTCGTGCCCACAAGCAATGCATGAACATTGAACAAGTCTCTCACCTGCCTAAGATTCTGCATAGGCAAGATACTACGGGGCTGTACAAGGCAGAGAAGAGGTGAGAGGGACAGTGTATGCTAATCCAGGAAATCTAGCATAGCTTACACTTTATACAGCTGGCATTATTTTATGCAAGGTTAAATTCGGATTTGCACTTGGAAAAATGGGTAACCGATTAGAATACACAATTTTCAAATTTTGCACAAGTGTGATAATTTCTTGGTCATTTTTGCTAACATGCTGTAGCAAATTTTTCTCTCAGCCAGCGTAATGTCTTCTACATGCGTTGCTACTCTTAGTAAAAACCTTAACTTTAAAACTCTAACTGTTGTTTCACAACGAGTAACTGACGCAGTAGAATGTAGATAAATAAGTGTACAGATAAGGAAATAATGTTGAAAACTACTGCGCTATACCAACTGCCAGCACGTTGAGAAATCAAATAAGAATACTATCTAAATTTCATGAATGAAAATTTACTAAAGCAATCCCTTCTCTAACAGCTGCTCTTTTGACTTGCTGTTATACTTGTTGCAAATAGCGGCGACGGCGTAGCTCAGTTGCAAAAAGCGTCGGGTTAGTGATCGAAAGGTTGCTTACCCCCGGTTTGATGCCTGTGCTGGGTCGTTGTGTTCTTGGGAAAGACACTTAACGCTAATTTCCTGACAGATACTTTGTGATAGAGTGGTAGACATGCGCAAGGTCGGTTCTGTCCCGACAACTCAGAAACTGGGTCTGGCTAGATGCGCTGATATATTCCGGCAGCACTAGCGGCGCCTTTGATCTGATACCAATCAGGAAACGGCGCTAAATAAATATCAACTCAACAATACTTACTTTGTAGCACTTATACAAACAATCTACATCTTCGCCAAACAATGCTGCAACTGCATCTAGTGCACGAATCGCTTTCGGAATTAAACTGCCATATATCTCGCACTCGCTCTTCATCTGCTGCAGCTTTTTTTAAACAGCAATGTTTTTGCAATCTTCTAAACACCTACAAATTGTAATAAGACACCATTGGTTAAAAAATATTACAAGCTTCATTGTAGAACCGGTGCAAAATAGCTGATAAAGAGGCTTTAAGGCAAGACTACCAATCAAAAGCTGAAGTTCGTCATGTCACACTTAATTATAAGAAGTAAAAGTCAAATAAAAGCAAACTGAAATGCTAACATGACTGACAACAGTCATTTTTTTCAACTGAACGATTGAGAGTTTCCTCTGTAACTTCCTGGTGTGACCTTGAACTTCTACGTAGCGTATAGTATGTAGTGAATTAACGTAAATGTTTCAACGTCCCTTTAGATGAAGCGTGAAGTTCGCTATCTGTTACACAGTATCACATTAGAAAACACTGAACGTGTTTCCGATGACAAAAGAAGGATACAGTGTAATTGACTTGGCTGTTGGCATTGTACATTACTTTTGTAAACATTAAAGATCAGGGTAAAAATAAAAGTGTTACTCTGATGCTTTTGGATATGTTGGTTTACAGTGTCAACTGCACTTCCCTATTGTCAGGTTCGAGTGTAATGCCGTTTTTTGAGGTCCTATTGCTATCTAGGTGAGTAACTTAACTTACCTCAAAATGGTAAAAGACTCTTGTTGCATCGCAAGAAACAGGGCCTGTGACGATCGTTCAGCGTCAATTAATTCATCATAATGAGACAGAAGGTATTGATGTTCAAATAGAAAGGGCCATTCGCTCATCAATTGAGTTATTAAAGCATTGTCATTAATCATTTGCCTCTGAAGGGTGTACGTTGATTCCATCTTTATTTTAACATTTTCTTTATCTTTGTCAACCTTTTTGTACTCTTCTTGCAGCCAAATTTTATCATCTTCATTGTTCTCGCTCGACAGTAATTCAGGATTCCAGCTCTTTATCTTGCATCCATATGATTCGCTTTTCTGAAAAGCTAACTCTTTTTTAGAAGGGGGAGAGCTGTTGTAAAAGCTACGTCTTTATGTTATATAATTGCATCGATCGTACAAAGCAATGGCCAATGATTCATATCCTTTTCCAAGCGAAATTCCACCAATAGTGTCCTAAAACGACTTTGGATACTTGGACACCACTTTAAGGGCTACAGCCTCAAAATCTTTTTTGCTTGGTTTTTGTTTGGATTGTCTCAGTATGTCATCAACCAAAATCCTCTTCATTTCATTTAATGGTAATGGATGAGGTTGTAGTTCATTTTCACAAGCATTTAAAATTTGTTTTGGAAACTTGTCCCAAGGAATGGTGTAGCCAATAAACCAACCCAAATCACCCACGTTACCCGTAAAACTTGAGTCTGAAGCATCAGATGTTATAGACTCCGTGCTGGTTGATGAGGAAGATGAAGCTCGGCTAAATGATTGAGAACACCCGGTTATCTCATGACCTGAGAAGTCAAAGATTTTATTAATATTCTATACAATAATGTCACTACAGAACAACTCTAAAGAAGCAACCACTGTTTTGTTAAAATTGGTCAAAAGCATAAAAACAAAAACTACCAGAAACAAAAACAGGATTAGCTCAGATTCGCATCAAAAATTTTATGTTCTTTAGTCAACAATCATAAAGTTTTAGTGAAATTTTGTTGTAAACATGCACTTTAGATTGATTTTTATTTCTACTGATAGAACATAAAGGCATAGGTGGGCATGAAGCGCTAAATTGCTAATCCGCTATTAGCGAAGCCAAGTTTTTCATTAGCGCGCTAATTTGATAAAAAGTTTTTTGAACTTAGCAGACTTTAACAACTTACGCTAAGAGGTGAATTAGCCCTACGCTAAGTATTTATTTTCTTCACTAACAATCGTTAGCCTATTTACATATCTTACTAGTTAAATTAGCAAAATAATGCATATTAACAGTAGGCATAGCGCAATAATGCAAGTGGGTCCTATTTCAAACGCAACACACGTCTTCGAAGGATGAAAATTAAAACAAGATTTGCTAAAAATTGCATAAAAACGTGTTTTTGTTTTTAAAATTAGTGGATTAGCGGACCAAAACACTTCCGCTAAATTGGAGTTTCAATTATCGAATTGTCATTAGCGAAGCTAAAAATTTCATTAGCGGAATGGTGGTTAGCGAAGCTAACGTTTTTGGTTAGCGTGTCCACTTATGCACACAGGATTGAATGCCAAAGAGGCTTCTCCCTTGTGCTTGATTAGTGATTATCAAATGACTGCTGCATTAGAAACTGACATCAAAAAAAAAAAGTTGTTGTTTCTAATGTTCACATGACACTCAAGGATCAATAAGATTACTTCTACTCGCAAAACGATTTGCCACAAAAACGTTAGGATAGCACTAGCAGTGACGATAAAGGCAAATTTGTGAACATGTAAAATAATAGGCTATAACGACGACTTTGAGCTTTAATTTCCAATTCAATATTTGCATGCGGTAACTTAAAAACATTTTACTTCAGCACATAAGTTAAATAGGTGCTTATCAGTACAAAATACTGCGTTAAAATACTTAACTACATTGTTAATGCTTTTCATTTAGGGGTCTCCAACCATTAGTAGTGACCTCACTAAAATTGATCACTCATGTGATTTTAAAATAAAAATTGGACACACATAACAATTCAATATTTTAAAGATAAAGTCAATATGCTTTTACAATCATGAACAATGTGTACTCGAAAGTGCAAATCATCATTTATTTTACTGCTTCAATGCAAGACAGAAGAGTGAATAAACAAATATGATTTTACCTGTATGGACCCCCAGCAAAAACAAACAAACAAACAAACAAACACCATACTAACTTACATTTCTTTTTGACAAGAAGCTTTGATTTATTCTCTATCACTGACAAGACTTCTTCCACTGAGATCCAATCATCGAAATCTATATCCCAATAATATAGATGGTGATCTTGCAAACTGACACAAAATTCTTTTTCTATTGCACTATGAACAGAGTTTACATTATCAACAGTCAACTTTCGTATTCTACAAGTAACATTAGTGCCATAGTTGGTACATACAGTATATATCTAAAAATCTGCAAAAATAATTTACCGCTAAACAACATAGGAACACTTTAAGGCCAGTTCATAGTTGTGCTTTTATGTATAAAGGCATTTTTTGCTGTAAAGTGACGTTTTTTTTTATGCTCAGTGACACAATCTTCACACAAGTTAGTTTTGCCTTTAAGGTAATTATTTTTGCTTCATGGCTACTACATCTTAATCTAAGGCAAAAATGCATTTACATTAGGGCAAATGTACTGCTTTCTTGAGGTTGAAAATATTTTGACTTTTGTTGCATGTCTTAAAACATATTTTCAGATTACTTTACACTTCCAGAAGTACATAAGGCAATTTACGCTTTACCTATACTTATGTCGATACTTGAAAGTACAACTACGAACAGGCCTTTAGATGGTGGTAATAAAAAAAAGCTGACTAGAACTGGCAGATGGAGCTACAAGCTTTTTGTGTCATACTCACTAATAGCAGTTTGTGCCAATCGTTCTATTTTCCATAACCACTAGCTACTGCAAAAAAAATTTTACATTTACAAATTTACTGAAAATTATTGTGAAACAATATGATAGAGTACCGGTATGTGAAAAACAAATAACTTGTGCCAAATGTGCATGAATTATAAGGGAAAGGATAGAGTAAAAAGTTAATACGGTTTACACTATTTTCTTGCCTATGCAAAATAAGGACACCAATAACAATAGGTAGGCACGCTAACCAAAATTGTTAGCTTGGCTAATCGCACTTCCGCTAATGAAATTCTTAGCTTCGCAACAATAATTCGCTATTTGAACACCTAATTTAGCGGAAGTTTTTATGTCCGCTAAATTAATAATTAACTTTCGTGTTTTCGCAACTTTTGGCAAATTTTGCTTTAATTTATATTATCTTTATTCGTAGACATTTGTTACCCATGCGGCATTGCATTATGTCAAATCAACACAATATTGACAATAACGAGGTTTCAAAATCACTGCTAGGGCAATTTTAACTCTGGTTGGCATTAAGACACAGTATTCTTTCAACAGCAAATGGTAAAAGAATGCTGAAAGTTAGCGAAAGTAAATAGCTTAGCACTAATTCAGTTTTTAGTGGAAGTTAATGAAGTCCGTTAAGACAAAAAACCTTTTAGCGACTTAGCGCTTCATGCCCATCTATGCCAATAACACTTCACTTTATTTGTTCAGAAAACAGTTGTCATAAAAAAACCAAGAAGCTTGGCACACGCCTTCTAAACTGCTCGTGTACCTGCGATTTGATATAAACTAATCTTATACAGTGTCAAACCCCAATTGAGGCAGACTGGGGCAAAATGTGACATTCTGGCCTATCCTGATTTCAAGCCACATAACTACTCTGCTACTATGGCAAATAATACTTAAGGTTTAAAACAGTGCAACCATGGATATCATAATCACATAGAGGGTTATAATCATAAATATCTTCATGTTTACAGCAAACAAACTGAGAAGATGAACTGCTTATATAAAAAACGTTAAGATGAGGAAGATATTCTGCGACATACGTTGCAACAAGGAAATACACAGTCTTGCTGTAATCAAATATTGCAAGAATTTTACCCACAATTAAACTAGGCTCACATTTTTTACAATTAAACTCACAATTAAACTAGGCTCACAATTAAACTCACATTAGCCAGCTCCAAGGCAAAGCCACTGCCACATAAAAATTCAGTTGGGAGGAACGGAACTTACCGCACCGTACTTAACATTATTTTACCGGTACCATGTCCATGTCAATGTTCAGTTACCGGTACCCAATAACACTGCCGGGTATCACTCCACGCTAATCATTTTCCGAACTTGTTAGAAAAGTAAACCGCTTCTTCTCACTTTCTGCCTCTGCATTTCTATTGCATCACGTGGAAAATGAAGCTAAAGGCGCAAAAATAGGTCACGTCATAGCTCAACCAAACGAAGGAAAGCGAAAAAAGGACGTGCAGTTTTAGAAAAGCCGGAAAGATAAAAACGAAGGCATTTCTGGTGCAATAAGGGCTTCTCAGACAGGAACAATATGTTGATGGTACAAATATGTACCGTTAGTCTCGAAAGGGTAAACAAATTTTAAATCTAGATCAGGTTTATGAAAGTTTTCATTTAATTTTGATTCCTAAAATGTTAAAATATTATGTTTCGACTGAAATGCTGACTTCGCTTTAATACTTTCCAGTTTCAATAACATCAATGTAAAAAGTATGCATTCTGTAGCCGTAATAAGAAGAAAAAGACTTAAAGCAATTATCCATCTTACATATAAGACCATGGCTTAAATCAGTACTTCGATGATCTTCTTTCAAGTGTTGTAAAACTAGTTTTCCAGAGCTTAAATTTTGCTGGCACCAAATTATTGGACAAAAAAACATTATTGACAACTAATTGCTACAAAAACAATATTACAAGTTACAACCTATGTTTGATAGGCCTATTGGTACACAAACCTAAAAGCTATATAGGAGTCAAACCAGAAACTCTCTTTTGCGATACATTGATCTAGCTTGAGAATTGTTATAGCTTGAGGAGCTTGATATAGCTCAAGAATTGTTGATCATCATCTGTAAAAACTCTTCCACAATCCACATCCACTGAAAATCTCGGCAAAACATAAGGTGTTGGCCATGTAAGATTCGTAGACGTGAAAGTTCCCGGAGATTTATGCTCACGTGCACTTTGTTCATTCTCATCACTTTTGTAAAGCTATTTATTTTGTTAAGCCATCACTTTCATTTAGCTGCTTTGGGCACTTTTACTCAATACTTTTCCATTGATCCCTTAAATATCTTTTAGATGACATAAGTTGTTGATATCGTGGACGAAAATATAAACATTAAGTTTTGTCCTTTTTCAATTTAATTTTTTGCATTTTCCTAAATTTCTTACCTTAGAGGGAACAGTGCACACAAATCACTATTTACAGCTGAGACACTAGCTAAAAATACATAAAATGCTGCCTTTCAAATAAAAGCATGAAGATTACATAAATTACTTTTACATTACCTTTTACTATTTTCTTGTTTTTATCACAAGTACCGGTAACATCATACGTATTCATTCTGAGTACTGTAACTGATTAAACTTATAGCCTAGTGTAACTGATTAAACTATACTTTGAAAAACAATCAACACGTTTCATGAAATGTTAGCACGGTGCTCAAGCAAGATTATAATAGTGATCATTTCACTAGGACTAAATGAAAACTAAACCTAGCCTAGCCCTATTCAAAAAAATTTTACTTAGCTTACCTTAGCTTGTTAACCAGCTCATATTGATAACGTAGCAAACCCAAATCTAATCAGTTAACTGGTTAAATAAATGTTCGTTCAATCTAAAGTGATGGAGTACCGGTACAGGTTTGCTAGTAGCCTACGGTACTGGTACCATTGCTTTCTTGAAACTAAGTTATGCTCAGAAACTTCACTGTGCTTTCAGTAAAACCAAAATAATATACCCCTATCTCACCATATAGTAACCTGTCGCACAAAAAAACAAGTCTAACACATGCTACAAACAATTCTAAGATTTTTTGAGTTTTGAGCCTACACCGATAAATTGAAGAAATAACGGCCATACTTATTCGCAAGCACACTGCTCTTTCTGCTTCTTGCTCAATCGGTTCTTCTTCGACAAGAAGACCAAAACAATGGCGGACAAGCTCTCATTGGTCAAAATTTTACGTATCTTCGATTCTTTACTGTCATTGGTTAAACTCTAAAATATTTTCCGCTGAAGTGCTAACGAGTTTTTGTAGCAGATCTTGCAATGCGAATTTTTAGGTAATACCAGAAATAGTCGTTTTATTAATATTAATACCATAGCGGCAAAGTCGCTATGGTAATACCATAGACTCTATATAACTGTTTATAATGACTATGGAGACTTTGTATAGACACTACAGTAATACCAGGAAAAACAAAAAGATGCTGGCAAAATGTTGGCAATATTGGCAAAACGCTACAAACTTGGTAACAATTCACCAATATTTAAAATGTTGGGCAAATATTGCCCCAATGTTTTATGTTTGCAGGGATGCGTCACACATAACGCAAAAACAACTATTCGTAAGCAACAACACCAATTAAATATCATTTTCATCATCATTTTCAACTTCACCAATTAAATAAATGCGATCATACAAAATATAATAATCATGACGTCATCATTGTTACGGTGATGTCATCGAATCAGATTTGTATTTTAAAAATAAATTTCACAAAGGTTGTTACCAGCATGCAAAAATTCAAACTTCCATTACCTCCAATAACCTCTAAATTCAAATTCTTTTTTCCAACTTTCTTTACTTACGTACCGCAAATAAAAATTTATTTCAAACTTATATTACTTTTATAAAGAAATGTTGGATCAGAATTCTTAATCAAAAAAATTTCCACCAGACAATCGGAAGGTTTGTTCAGTTCAGCCAAGAGTATTGTCCAGCTGGGGAATACATTCACTCAGAGCGGCTGTGGATGTGTGAAAAAGTGCCTGCAGCTCTCAATACTACTCCCACTACCATCCCACAAACTCCACACATTTCCAAAAATCCACAAAAAAAAAAATCGTGGTAATTAAAGTTGCATTTGGTAGTTGTTTGGTGGAAAAGAGTGAATTCCACCAAATATGGTGCCAGGATGTGTGTGAAATCCACCGATTCCATTTACAGTGTAAAGCCCCAACCCGGATCGGAGCACTAAAAACAGAAAAATTTAGAATCTCTATCGGATCTAAATTTAAAGACAAAAGCGGAGTAATATTGTTATCAATTCCGTGTGAGGATCCATTGCACATCTTTGCTCCAAATGCAAAGAGGAAACGAAAAGTCAACAACAATAGAGTTTATGTTTCGCAGAAAAAAAAACACTGCCAACAACTGATGTTACGAACTGAGGTTCTCGATCAACCGGCACCAGTGATTGAATGCTGCTAATTTTGGCTGTGTTGTAACAGCACCAGGTAAGTAAAGATGTTTTTTCGAAATCCTGATCTAGCTCTGTTGTAGGCCTAAATCACCTGCTGTACCATCAAATATAGACCGGCCTTTGTTGGGCCGTAGATAGAATCGAATATGAAATAGCCTATTCAAATCAACTACACTTTATTATGTTTTCTGCGTCTTCATTATTGGTTAATTACTTTTTTATTTCTTGCTGGTTCAACGGCTATACTGGTGCCAATTATTTCCTTGATGAATCAGCAGGTTTATACTTAGTATTTTCAAAATTTTTAAAGGCCCACCGAAGCCAAATTGAACATGGTTTGGAAAATTTTTTGATTCCTCGTAAACGCTTTTTCAAAAATCTGATCGTAATATCTGATCCTGGTAAGGAGAAAGTGGACTAAGTATCGCAAATTTCCGGATGCTCCTGATCGCGTGATGACGTATATGACGATGATTAAATGATTGCGTGATGACGTAATGACGATGCAGCTATGACAGAAAAATTTTACTAGGCTTTCCTTAGAATATTTATAATGCTTTTTATAATTTAATAGGCTTAAATGGTGCTCATGATTGCAAATAACATCGCAATTTGGTAAAAATTTCAATCAGAACCCTAGCAAGAGAATTGCAATCAAATACATGTGAATTGTGCACTCATTTTACTGTTCCGTCATTTTTTTTTGTCTACAAATACGTTTTGTAAAACTTAATAACATTGCACTTATGATTTATCATTTTTTTATTGAATAAATAGCCTACTGCTAACTTCATTTAACTCTCAATACTACAAAAATTAAAACAATTGCTTTTTTTCTGTAACTTTGCCGTTGAATTCACGCAACTAATTTTTTTGTGTAAATGTAATTTTTTCAAATTAAACGACAAAAACATCGGTTTCATTTTTACTAGCAAATTGTGTGAGTATTTTTACTGCGCATTGTTTGTAAACTCATTTTGGTTTAAATTGGTAAAAATTATCATCAAATGCACCAAACTTGTTTTCCCAGTCATTTCAAAAATTTTCAACAATATGTTTTGAGAATCTTACTAATATTTTCAGTAAAAATTATTATTTTTTTTATCGAAAAATTACTGCAACTTTTATAAACCCTCATTACAACCAAAACAAAAATATTTACTTTTTTTCGTAATTTTTTCCGTTAACTATATACAATTAATTTTCCTACAAGTTTTGTAATGTTTTTTCCAAAAAAAATTGCAAAAATTACTAGAATTTGCAGTGACTTTGTTTTACACCTATGATTAAGATTTGTTTACCAGTCATGCCATGTAAAATTTACGCAGTTTTTTTACAGTGTAGGACTGCATCCACCCCATCCAAAAAGGATGGGCCAGCGTAGAATTGTACAAATAATCCCTGCAAAGATCCCCTTTGTCATGGCACTCACCCAAGGGCATGTCTGATGCCAGCTCTACCCCAAAAAGGACGAGGAGGAAATAGGAGCCTAGTCATTAGGTTGATCGCTTAATTAACATGGTTAAAGGACGATTGTTTAACCAATGACATAAAACTAAATGATACGCAACTCTTTTTCCCAATCTTTTTCCTCTTTGTTTCTTTATTGTGGGAATTTTTGCTCTCTCTTTTCCCGCGCTGATCTGCTGACAGTGACTGTATTGTACAGCTTTTGCCTTGCTCAACTAACAATAGATAGCGATTATAACAAATATCGTTGTCTCTAGAAGTTGTGCGTTTGCGTAATTTACGTAAAGTTTTGTCAACTACTAAATTACCCCCCAAAATCCAATTTTCGAGTAAGTTTTGCGTAAAATACATAAATATCAAAGTGTTATCTCAACTTAATGTTGCGACATCACTGAAATGTAAATATGAATAGTGTTGTTTTTTTTGATTATTGTTGTGGTTTCTCATTTCTTCTGCTTTTCTGAGTCAAAATATGTTAAATGCTTCACACTGAATTGGTTGAACAACTCTAAATATGTCAGTGTCAGTTTTATGTTTCATTTTGGTTGTTATTACGGTAGCATTGAACTTTGAAGAGTCAAGAGCATATGTTAATTTTGGTTGCTTCCATGCCAGAAATGGCAAAAATAAACTGAATTGAATAATGTCAAAAAAACTTTCCGTACTTTTTTGACGGCATATAGTATACTTTTTTTTATCAAATCAAATCAAATCTTTCATTATACTCGCTGTAATACGCCGAAGCGTGTAACGAGTTGATGGGGCCCATCTCCGCGTCATTGCGCCCGGGCAACACAACTCCTTTCGAAGAAATGTCGCAGCGGTGGCAAGCCGTTGGCAACACTGTGTCCGATTTGACCGGCCCGAGATTTGAACCTCTGACCTCCCGCTCCAGAGACGAACGCGTTACCGCTCGACCATAAATATTAAGTTAAGGCTAGCTGCTCTTAGTTTTTTGCCGAATTTTAGCCTCAATTGTTCTTAGATTTTGAAAATATGGATGTTAATTTTAGCAACCACATTTGTACAACTGTTTAAGGTGTTAATTTTGGCAACCTTATTTGTAAAACTGTTTAAGTTGTTTAGTTCCAAAGCTTTGTGTGCTTGAGTGAACGTTTTTACTGCTTTTGCCGCTACGCAAAATCGCTCTTTTTCCGACTGAACGACTGCCAAAAATTTTCTCAGTTACTCGCTTAGAGCGCCAGAGCATTCTTTAACTTCGTAATAGTTGCAATTTTGATCGAAAATACAGTACCAGAAAACCACTGAAATTTTATTGGTTTGAATCAGTACAGAATTTATTTTTCTTTTATTAATTTGGATTTTTTGCTTTTTCGTTTGTCCTTAATTTATTTTTGCTGCTGAGGCTGGAATTCTTCTTAATTTGTTCTTAACTTTTTGGGCAAAAATGAGCCTAGTGTGCTTATAAAATTGTTATAGAAAAGAGTGTATATGATTAGTTTAGTTTGTGCATTTTTAATTTCTTTTTTTTAAGATATGTTATCCAGTGGTGAAGTATCTTTATAAAAAACATTAACTTCTACGTTGGAATGCGGGGTCTTTGCCGCTGAAAAATCTTGCTTTTTTTTCTGCAAAAAAGATTGATTTCATAATATTTTTGAGTGAAATTTTGGCTGCAAATTTTATTTTGGAAGATCGCAGCTCAAGAAATTTTTGCTTTTTTCATTTAGAAAACCGTCAATTTTGAGACGTTTTAGTAAAAAAAATATGAATTCATCAAAATAATTTAGTGAAAAATCAAGGAGATGTTTTGAAATTGATCGCAGAGAAACTCCAAAGCGGATGCGGTTTTGTCTAATATACAGCGCCACCGTTGTTTTGTGACAGCAGGATAAAGCAAAAATAAATTAGTATCAGCTACAGCATATGATCAAAACTCTAAATGTCGTTTGATGTCTTATTTAAACCCCTCTACCTTTGAAGATTCATACATTTTACCAACTTCTTGCGAAAAAGCGTCAACGCACCTTTTTTTCTGAATTAGTGACTGCAATACGTTCTTGTGTCCTTGGGAAAGACACTTGACGCATATTTCCCATAAGGGCGAAGCAGTCTACCCGCAGTGGAGGCCCAGCCAGAGGAAAGACTTGCAAATAGAACCCAAAAAAGTGCTCGGCGTCATAGGCGTAGCAAGGATTTTTGACTAGTAGAGCCAAACCGCAAAGCAATGACGTCATCAAAACTTTTCAAAAGGAATTTTTAATGGGACAAAGATACGTAAAATTGAGGATCAGAAGCAGAAGCCTGAGTTACCATGTAACCAAGATTTTGTTAAAGGGGGTCAGGACTTGAACCAAAACTTGAAAAGTTTTCAAAAAATTGTAAATTGGGAGAGATGGCAAGTAGCCTAAACTTGTGTCACTTAAACGTATCGCAGACTAGGGTTTGGGGGCAAAGCCCCCGCCGCTGGGCGATTTTTTGTAATGTTTTAGAAAAAATTGCAATTCTAAAGCCATTTGGATCACATTTCGCACGTTTGTAGATCCATTTAAAATTACTAATTTTTTAAGAATTGAAAGCCAATTAAAAAAATTAAATTGTTCAATCTTCCATTTACTTGCAGGTCAAGTCCAAAACACGTTTAAAATCTTGCATTTTTTGGTTAAATTTTGCAAGTGACTTGGTCCAGGTAGGGTGAAGCAAGATGCAATGCCTCCTGCAATATTTTTAGCAGCTAGTAAATAATAATTCACTCAAAGATTTGCCTTGGAAATTTTTGTTTTATCGTAAAAACAACCAGTTTTAGGAGTACATAAACGACCACGACCCAGGCTTGCTCAATTCAAATTCAATAATTTGTTCAGTAAGCATTTTTCCAAGCTAATTTTTTTTTCAAAAGTATTTTGTCGCGTTAAAACTGCTGAGATGGAGGTGCATTGTTATTCAAAGTTGGTACAATAGATGGTTACGAGTCATGTTATTGCATTATGTTCACAAAAAGGCTAGATGAGGGACTGAGGTTGCAACTTTTAGGACAAAAAGCCTGAGTTTCTTCTGGATAATACATTTTCATTGGTTGGATATTAATATTGTAATGTTGAACGCAAAAGTGCTAAAATAAACTTAAGCTGAAAAAAAGCTTTGTTGTCATTATGTTTATCATTGGTGGCAATTTAATTTGCCCCCCACCTTTGGCTACGCCTGTACTAGGAGTTGATGTGGTAAGACAGACACAAAGTGCCTGGTTCATACGAATGATCGATCGAGTGACTACAGCAAAAGTTATGACCTATGAAAAATGTTGGTGCAGATGAGTAAGACTTCGACTATTTCGTTCACACTTTTTAAACGATTAAGAATGGACACGATCCTACTCTGAATAGGCTACCAAAGATCTGTAGAATCAGCTTCAATTTTCAAGATATCGCTTTCACTCGAATGACATAAACATGAATACAGATTAGTCCACTTCAAACCACCGTTAATTACTTCGCATGCACATTATTAGCGCTTCAACCGACCTTTTTCAAACTGCGCACCGATCGCCAGTGCCAGAGAAAAGCAGAAGAGTGAGGCCAGCAGCCAAGCGTGACCAAGCAGAGAAGAAAATGAGCGGAGTCGCGCAGTTTCGGATCATCTAGTTTTATGTCATTGGTCTAACTCAACCTTTGTAATTTGTAATTTGTTACTTTGTAATTTGTAATTTGTAACGCAGTTTGTAACTCAACCTTTGAGAAAAAAGTTTGTGACTCAATAGACCGAGTAGGTGGCGCGTCACAATGCCCATTGTCTGGTTCGTACTGCAAATCGTAGTAAAATTCGCCCATTTAAATCAACGGTAAAATTCTTACATACACGCAACTTCAAACAAACACTGTAGGTTAGTGGGCGGCGTTTTTTGTTGGATTTTACCTTTATTAGAAGGACCAATGCTTCGTGATTCCATATCAGGTTATTTCAGTGATCAAAAGTTTTTATAAATGCGTATTAAACTCATTTTAAAAAGGGTATTTTTGCACGGTAAAATAGCGTTTTAACGCTTATTTAATGACATTTGATATTTCTGAGCAGAGTTGCGATAGGCATTAGGTTAGGATAAAAGAGAAAAATGGTATTTTGTTTCGCATCAGGATGCGATCATACAAGCAAAAAGAGTAGCTGCAAATTCTACCGATTTCCTAAGAATAGCAATTTGGCTTCACAATAGGAATCACGCTGCAGGGTAAGCTTGCTTTAGAATCAAAGCTAATCACTATATGAAGTCAAGTTTTTCGATAGAAGATTAGGAGAAGATACGAACACAAAACAGCCAGGTTCTTCGATGGAGGAGTAGTCAGGCAAGTTAACCAGGGTTAGATCCATTCATTTTTTTTTTAATTTTTGAATTCAAATCTAAATTCAAATTCATTGGCTTTGAAAAAACTAAATTCAAATTCAAATTCATTGACTTCGTAAATCCGAATTCAAATTCATCAATAATTCGTGAGCGGATCCAAATTCAAAATGCAAATTCAATCCAACCCCACTTTTCACTTCTAAGATTCAAAGAGGATTTTGCAGTTTGCACCTATAGCAAGTCGCAGTCTCGCAATCGCAGATGTGTATTAGCGCATCACAAGTGCGTAATAAACCAACTGTTACAACTCAAGTCGCTTGAATCCAGAATTGGATCCAGTGCCGTAGCCAGAGCAAACGAAGCGAGGGGGCACCAGCCAAAAGTGGGGGGAGGCAATAAAATTTGTTTATAAAAACTAATCTTCAGATCTTGTACGGCTAAAATTATGTGCAGTTTTAAAATAAGGCCTGCAGAGTTTCTTAGCTCGTTTCGTCCATAGCCAATAATCGCTTGAAAAATCTATCTACAGCAGTGAACGCTACCAGATGTGCGAGCAGGATTTTGCTAAGAGAGGTGAACCAAAAGTAAATTTTTTTTACACAAAAACTGCCTGATTTAGCCCCCGTGCTGAACAAATTGATGCAACTCAAGCGTGTCACACACGGATACAGATACTAAAATATTAAGTGAATGTGGATAGAGCATAAGGGCGGATTCCCCGTCGCTGAACGATTTTGAAGCAAAAAAAAACAACGATTTTAACGCCATTTTGATCATACTTCGCACTTCTAAAAGCCATATGAATAACAAAATTGCTAAACCGACAAGTTTGACGTCCTTCGTGGTCGACTCCTGGGAAATCATAACGACTTCCACTGGCAGTTAGGTGGCCAGATCAACCACCAACCCTGCAGCTACAAAGCAGCTCGAGTCATAAGATGCACAGAGATGGACAGCGCTGTTTCGAGCTTTTAGCTCTCATTGGCAGCCCTCAGCTTCTCTAACAAAGTTATTCCCCAGCTGGACAAGACTCTTGGCCGAACTGGACAAACCTTAAGGGCTTGCACAGCGGCAGAGGCTTTCTAGGGAATAAACGATTTTTTACTTGAGGTACTTAAAATAAACAAGTGAAAAAATCGCTGAACCCTTGCAGTAAGGATAGCCATAGGCTATCCCTACTACAAAGGTTCCCCTTGTGTGACCACGGAAATCATAACCGACAAGTTTGACGTCCTTCGTGGTCGACTCCTGGGAAATCATAACGACTTAAGGTTTGTCCAGTTCGGCCAAGAGTCTTGTCCAGCTGGGGAATAACTTTGTTAGAGAAGCTGAGGGCTGCCGATGAGAGCTAAAAGCTCGAAACAGCGCTGTCCAGCTCTGTGCATCTTATGACTCGAGCTACTTTGTAGCTGCAGGGTTGGTGGTTGATCTGGCCACCTAACTGCCAGTGGAAGTCGTTATGATTTCCCAGGAGTCGACCACGAAGGACGTCAAACTTGTCGGTTATGATTTCCGTGGTCACACAAGGGGAACCTTTGTAGTAGGGATAGCCTATGGCTATCCTTACTGCAAGGGTTCAGCGATTTTTTCACTTGTTTATTTTAAGTACCACAAGTAAAAAATCGTTTATTCCCTACAAACCGTCTTCCGCTGTGCAAGCCCTTAAGGTTTGTCCAGTTCGGCCAAGAGTCTTGTCCAGCTGGGGAATAACTTTGTTAGAGAAGCTGAGGGCTGCCGATAAGAGCTAAAAGCTCGAAACAGCGCTGTCCAGCTCTGTGCATCTTATGACTCGAGCTAAATTGCTAAAATTCAAAAGTCATTTCAAAAAATATAATTGCTTTTTACCTTCAACCCCCCTTACTTTAGGTCAAGTCTACGTTTAAACGCTTGTATTTTGAGATTAAAATTCCGAAGTGACTTTGCAAATGGGGCTTAAACCTTTTCACTCTAGTTGCGCCACTGACCGTGACCTCAAAATTTTGAATGTGCTCTAAAAATCAAAACAGCTGGTCTTTGAAAAAAAAGTTTTCACGCATTGTTTCATTTCATAATCACTAACGAAGAACCAGTAATGATTCTGCAGGCTTACATGTCTCTTTCGCGACACATCCGTAAAGGCATGTCAATAAGACGGAATATTGCATCATATTTACGTACAGCAGTAGGTTGCCAGCAATTTCGCAAAAAATCGAAAAACATCAAAGAAGAGTTAAATTCAAATTCAGTTAAGGGGGTTCAGGACAAGAGCACTTGGGACATTGTTTCACAAAATGAATAATGATTTAATGACAATAAATGGATTTGAGCCGTCGCGACGCGTTTCGTCCTTGCTCAAGGGGCTCTTCAGGCGACAAGGTCAATTTTGTTTTATTAGCCAAAAAAAACTTTTTTAATTGGAATCGGCCCCCCTTACCGTCTCTAGGCTATATCTATCTTCCTGTGCAATAAGGCTACTCCTAAACTTTTCGCCTACAACTTACCGACCTCCATTACCCAGTAGGCTACTAACTCGCTACTCGAAACCTTCAAAATTTACCACTAATAAAATCTATCTACTACCTGTTTCCGAAATCTACAAGCTAAGCCTACTTAATGCTAACAGCAAACAGTGCAATTTTGGTCTGCATGGAGTTAAGTTTGAAATCAATCATAGAAAATAATACCGAATAATAGACCATTATTGTCAAAAAATACAAAATATCGCAAAACATTACGTACGGAGCGTTACGCAATGGAAAATTTTAACAAGAGACCCCAACGTTATTCTAACTAAAATTTTCTATCCACATAGCATTATCTCATAGAGTGCTCAAACTAAAAAAGTGAGCGAATTTTCCAACTAAAAAAACTAAAAAAAACTAAAACTAAAAAAAAAACTAAAAAAAATTTTCCATTGCGTAACGCTCCGTACGAAATGTTTTGCGATATTTTTTGCAAAATTGCACTGTTTGCTGTTAGCATTAAGTAGGCTTAGCTTGTAGATTTCGGAAACAGGTAGTAGATAGATTTTATTAGTGGTAAATTTTGAAGGTTTCGAGTAGCGAGTTGTAGCCCACTGGGTAATGGAGGTCGGTAAGTTGTAGGCGAAAAGTTTAGGAGTAGCCTTATTGCACAGGAAGATAGATATAGCCTAGAGACGGTAAGGGGGGCCGATTCCAATTAAAAAAGTTTTTTTTGGCTAATAAAACAAAATTGACCTTGTCGACTGAAGAGTCCCTTGAGCAAGGACGAAACGCGTCGCGACGGCTCAAATCCATTTATTGTCATTAAATCATTATTCATTTTGTGAAACAATGTCCCAAGTGCTCTTGTCCTGAACCCCCTTAACTGAATTCGATTTACGCTCACCGTGTTAGTGGTTTGAGCACTCTCGGTTTAGGAACCTCTTGACTATGACCCTTGTCGTAGCCTTTCTCAAAATTCAAAGAAGAGTAAGTTATGTTTAAACGTAATTATTTCTTTTTCCATCATTGTCTGTTGTCTTGTCGTTGCGTGATGTTAGAAAAGCTGTGTTTTTAGTAAACCAAAATGGGGGCACAAGCGGGCATTAGGGGCTATGCCCCCTGCCCCACTTCCTTAGCGACGGCATCGGTTGGATCCATTCATTTTGTTTTTAATTTTTAAACTCAAATTTAAATTCATTAACTTTGAGAAAACTAAATTCAAATTCAAATTCATTGACCTTGAAAAAACTAAATTCAAATTCATTGATTTTGCAAAAGTCAAATTCAAATTCGGATTTGCAAAAGTCAAGTTCAAATGCGTGAGCGGATTCAAATTCAAAATTCAAATTCAATCCAACCCTAAAGTTGACCTTAACCCTGGCGAAAACTATTAAGTTTTCAAATTTTATTTCTCATTTTTTGCTGGTTTTTTCTACTAGTCTCAATTTCTGTCAAAAGCCCTGCACAAAGGACATGCATGGCAGGCCCGGTGCCACGGGGGGCATTCCGAGGCCGTGCCCCCCCCCAAATGACTGCTTGTGCCCCCCAAACGAAGACTGTGCTCCGAAGAAATTCACAGACTCGGGGCTATTGGAGTGCAAATTAAGGCCTAAGACTCCCAAATTGGAGTTTACTGCCCGAATTTTCGTAATTTTTGTGGACTCACACCGGATTTCATAAAAGTTTTGGAATGAAGACCTTTTTTTTTTTCTTTTTGTTTTGTCTTTAGTTAAGAATTTATAAAAAATCGCGAGAATTTTTAGACGAAAACCAGAATTTGTGGAAATTTGTGGACTGAAGACCTTTTTTTTTGGTCTTCACTTAAGAACCGACAAGTTTGACGTCCTTGTAGTAGGTTTCGACAAGGTTGTGATTTCCATGGTCACACAAGGGGAACCCTTGTAGTAGGGATAGCCTATGGCTGTCCTTACTACAAGGGTTCAGCGATTTTTTCACTTGTTTATTTTAAGTACCACAAGTAAAAAATCGTTTATTCCCTACAAACCTTCTGCCGCTGTGCAAGCCCTTAAGGTTTGTCCAGTTCGGCCAAGAGTCTTGTCCAGCTGGGGAATAACTTTGTTAGAGAAGCTGAGGGCTGCCGATGAGAGCTAAAAGCTCGAAACAGCGCTGTCCAGCGCTGTGCATATCTTCACTTAAGAATTCGTGAAAAATCGCTAAGAAGATGACTAGAATTTGTGGTCTTCACCTTGTTCGTTTGATCCACACTAGAATAAATTGTACCTCCGTGCCCCTCTCGAATTCCCATAAATAAATTTTTAGAGCCCCCCAAATTTTATTTCTTTCCCTCCCCCCAGTCACGCTATTCTGCCGCTAGGCCTGGAGCATGGAGTGCCAGGAGTCCAGGTCCGAAGCTGGAGCGCCTTGCTACCCTAGTAATGATCTTTGTTGTTTAAGGTTTATTCCCTTTTTTGTTTTCTTCCAAAGCGACAAAATCTCTCCCCTGGCTCCCCTTTCGGTTTCATGGTTGAACTGATGTTCCATTACTCTCATTGCGTTTCATCACGCGCGAACATCTGCGCAAACATGCTTGCTCGTATAAAGATCTTGCTTTCTGCTCAGTGCCATCTCCTACGGAAATTTCTTCAAAATAATGTTGAAACTTAAAATCCCCAATCTGAAATAGACAGACTGCTTTGCTAAATATCAGCACAAAGGAAACAATAAAATGAAATGTACTGACCTCTACATCCTATGCTTTTTGCTTCATGCTTGCTTGTACGCTAGCTTTTATTAACCCAGATGATCCGTCATATAAAAACGTCGAAAGTCGGTTGCTATTTAGAGCATTTTCGCCTATTTTTATTAATTTTTGTTCGCCGGAGAAAAATGCGGAAATTCCAGAAATTAATATTACTGACAATCTGTACTAGTAATGCCAGTACTGCTTTGAAAATAGCCACTAAAACAGTTTTAAGTTAACACTTTGACCGAACAAATTTGAAGCTTTGCTTTAACGAACAACCGAAAGCAATCGTCAACTTTACCTTAGCTCTCGTTCAAGTAGCGTTCATGAATTCTTGGTCAAGATACTTGGCAAATTTTATCTTCACACTTTAGAATCGAACAAGCAAATACATCAAAGTTGAAAAGCAAAACTGGAAAATTCAACCGAAAACACTCACTCCTGTTACTTTCAGCGTTTTGTGCTGCCTCGTGGCGGAATGTAATTTAAGGAAGAAATAATTATTATATTAGCAATTGTTTGTCTAAAAAGCCCTTTTCTCTTCTAAATATCGTAAGTGACATTGCTATGGGACTGGATGTAGGGGGATTTAGCTCTCGTAGACCTTACCCCTGCAGGCCCCGCAGCGCTTGCCGTATACGCCAGTATATGCGACTATAATTTTGCATTCACTAAATAGTACAAAATCATTTACTTTACTTTGACCTTTCTACACTATGAGTTGTAGCCTTCATTCATTTCTAAAATCGTCGTTGACCTCTTTTTGGTCTTAGATTGTCCTTGACTTCACATTTCGCTATGATTATGATTGTTTAGCATTTGATTTTCTATGCGGTATATCCTGTGAAGTTTTCTAAAAATGCTATTCTATGTCATAATAGTACCCTTTTAAAATGAGTTTAATACGCATTTATAAAAACTTTTGATCACTGAAATAACCTGATATGGAATCACGAAGCATTGACTCTTCTAATAAAGGTAAAATCCAACAAAAAACGCCGCCCACTAACCTACAGTGTTTGTTTGAAGTTGCGTGTATGTAAGAATTTTACCGTTGATTTAAATGGGCGAATTTTACTACGATTTGCAGTACGAACCAGACAATGGGCATTGTGATGTCATCACTTACTCGGTCTATGAGGGAAGGGATGCGTCGTATACTGTACAAAACGCGATGTAGAGCCGTTTTAAACAGTTTACCCATGCTCTTCCAGCTACCTTTTAGGCTGGGCGCGAAGGGAGAGATCTTACGCCAAATAATGTTAGATTTACGCAAAGCATTATGAAACTCCGTAGAACTGAGCAATTTAGGCAATTATCGGAAGCGGCAGAGAAGGTAGAAGCTTTTTCTGAATAAATGGCATCAGCTGCTTCGCGCAAATTACTAAATCTACTAAATACCAGAAGAAAAATGTTTAAGTCGAGACTAGTTACCAGCTGGACGTGAATACAGCGAGTAAGCATGCAAACAAATAACAAGCCCCATGCTTTACATTCATTACGGTTTTGTCTGTAACGAACAGGGCCCAAGTATTCCAATCCGCAGTATTTAAGCGGTTTGTTGCATGCAGCAAGCTTGCAAACAGGCAAATCTGACATTAAGTGTCTTATCGGTTTAGCTTTATAAAGACAGCAGCTAGCACACACCGCAATATAATGTTTAACGCTTGAAATTCCGTGGATTAGTCAGAAGCGCTGGCGGGTTTTCATAAGCGTGTAGGAAGGGCCTGCATGCTCCGTGTTTTTATGCGCGTCAAGAACAATCAAGTGTGTCAAGGCACACCTCCCAGGAAAGATTATAGGATGCTTTGCATCGATAGGAAGCTCAGCATTTTTCAAACGTCCATCAACGTAAAAAAAAGAGTTTAACCCAACGCAAGGCCATAAATTTTTTAGCGCTTCAAGTTCATTAATCCGTCTTGTACTTTTGGGGTCGCAACGCTTTCACTAAAGCGCCTGCGAGTCGCCTGCGGCACGGAAGCAACGCCTTTGCACATACCTCACAGTCTTGATAAGGGCGTGATCTAAATACGCAGCGTTTAAGTACGCGGTTTTTGAAAGTTTATCTTTTAAAATTTTGCTGTGACAAACTCCACGAAAGCCATAAGATACGTAATACGTTTTTTCAACGTGTACAGGTCCCGTGACGTGGCAATGACCTGGTTCAACCTGCACTCGCCATCTTCTTCCACAGATAAACTACTTACTACACTTACGCGAACAACAGCGCTCGAGTTGGAGGTCTGAATGCCAACCCGTTCCTGTAACAAACAACCAGGACCCTCCAACCATAGGCGAACCGAGTGAGGGTTCCTGCAAGCAGCACTACGAGTGCCAACATCGGCCGGATTCTGTGTAGTATGAATATAGTTCCACGCCGAAGTGGGAGCCACCCGAACTATCTTATCTGCCCGACGTTTTACAAAGCGAGCGAGATGCAGATCCGCATTAGTTATTCAGCCAAGGACCACTCGGGAGTCCGTCCCAAAATGTAAAGAGCAATTAAGATGACTCAAAGACTCCTCAGCTTGTAACATTAAATTGATGCACAATTTCGCAACTTCAAGTTCCTTTCAAGAAATTATCCAATTTGCCTGTTGCTTCAAAACCACTCTAGATTTTCCTAGAATAAAACTTACTGAAGGTTTATCATTAACCAAACATCGAAGATACATTACACAAGAAAAGGCCGAATCAGAAGCGTCACAAAAACCATGCAATTGAAACTTAGCAGCAGCAAAATCAAACTCAGCATCACATAAACAATTTCGAGGTATATAAAAATCATTTATTAGATTCAAAGTAACTAACCACTTTTTCCAGGAATCTTGAATGTCAACAGAGAGAGTCTCGTCCCACTCAACACCCGAAGTAGCTACTGTATCTTTTGCAATATTAATTTACCCCAAAGCAGGTAAGGTGAGGCCCCGCCTAAAGGATCGAACTGGCTAGCAAGTTGACTAGACATTTCTCGTCTGGTAATAGCGTTAGAAAACTCCTTGATATTAACACGAAATTTATCATTCTTAGGTTAAGCATAGTGTCTTAGAATCGGGCAAGGGTTCAGACCCAAGATCAACCTCACTAACACCTGTCGCCAAATTACATAAATGCACACAAGACAAAATTTCTTTAGCATGACAGTTAGCCACCCATTTTCGTAGTTTGAACCCAATACTACTCAAAAGTTCTAGTTCTTCTTTTACAATCAGATTAAGAGTTTCTAACGAGTTATTAGCAAGCAACACGTCATCTATGTAACGGTTATGTTCTACAGCTTTCAAAGTAAACGAAGAAGTATTTTCAGGGTTTTTTTCTACCAAGCGCTCAATAGCAAGTAAAGCAACATACGGACTGGAGTTTATCCCCCAGACGTGGCTTGAAAAACGGAAAACTTGGACAAAACCAATTTTCACGTCATTATCCTTAAACCAAATTACCGAAAAAAGTCTCGCTGACTAGGAGGGATTTAAACTTGGAAAAAACATTTACTTAGATCGGCCACGCAAGCAAATTTAACTAGACGAAACCGAGTTAAAACTTTAACCAGATTATTCAAAAAATTTTCGCCAGCGAACACAGCTTGATTTCACGAGATACCTTGGACTGCAGCCGCACCAGCGTATACCACTCTAGGTTTAGCCGACTTTGTAACAAAAAAAGGGTAAAAACCACGCAGGTTCAACACAAGATGACAAATCCTCAACAGATTTAATCCATTTCTCGCAACTCAACTCAGAAAAGGTGTCAACAAGTGTTTATTGTAGCTGAGAATTACGAAACACGGTTTTACGCAGTGACAAGATTCTGTTTAAGGCGTTCTCCTAATTATTAGGTAACGTTTGAAGTTTTTTCGATTTAACACTTTTTAGAACTACGTTGACATTTGTCAACATTGATTTCTTTTTTGTTTGATTGCACTCGCCCCCTATGTGCTAGCTTAGCGCCATTCACTGACAAAGGAAAACTTCTTATTAGCTTTCTGATGCAGTAATATGAAATTTCAAAATTGTTTCTACAATGAGTTATTTGCGTTTTATCTTAATTGGAACACTTGTTGACAAATGTCAACAAATAGAAACAATAGCAGAATAACAAAGACATACGGCTTTTGAGATTTAAAATTACTCTGATTGACTTGTTGTTGCAGTGCATATTTATCCTCTTGTTACCGGACAGCGTCAGGCGCTAACTATTGGAAGATCCTCGCACTTTTACATTGCAATGACTACTTTGTGGTTAAAGGAATCCGCACCTTCCTTGGAGTTTTTAGTGATCCAATATTCCTGTCGATTTCTTTGAATGCTTGTCTACTGAATTTGCTGCTTGTTCGAAGCTACCAAGCCGTGATAATCCTCGTAAGGCATCTCATCTAAAGACGCAACAACGTGACCGGGGTGCAATTCGAACCCAGGTTATTCAATGAGGGTTGTCATAAAAACAACGCCACCCTGGTCGAATGATCTGTATTCAACCTGCACCTTAGTCACGTTGTTGCGTATTCGGAAAAGACGCTTTACGATGATTATCTCTACTTGGTGGCTTCCAACAAGCAGCAAATTCAGTAGACAAGAATTCAAAGAAATCCACGGGAACATTGGATCACTGGAAACACCTAAGCAGGTGCGGATTCCTCCAAACACGAAGTAATCATTGCAATGAAAAGCGCGCGGATCATCTAGTAATTAGCGCCTGACGCTGCCAGGGACTGTTGATGTTGTTGTAACTAAATAACTGTTGTTACAGCTGATAATTAGCTATTGTTTCAACACAAGTACCAGCAACTGTAAAAAATTTGCATCTTCATTTAAAAAAGTGATTTTAGTTGGAGGATATTAAGTTTCTGTCAACAGTTCTTTTATCTCAGACGTACTGTAGATGGGTATCCTACTTACATTTCAAAATACTTAGCTAGATAATAGTACCTGTCAGTATTTAGAACATAAAATCAATCTCGATATCAGTTGACAGTCATACACTGTACATTTGAAGTACTAATCATGCAACCAGTGCTGCCGTCGAGGGTAAGCTCAGTATGCTTTCTTTTTTTGGCAGGGTAGGCCCAAAATCACTGAGCCCTAACCCACTGATGGAAACTTCGAAAAAGACGATTGAATTTTGGTGAAGTCAATTTTTCGTCTTCACCTATAGACGAAAAAAGACTATCTACTGAATTGCGATGAAGACCTTTTTCCTAAACTTGACGAAAGAAAGCCAAGGAGACAATTAAGATACTTAACACAAATCTCTGCCAGAGGTTGTCGGAAACTCCTCCTTATTAGTCCGAGCCAACCCACTTTTTGTCGTCAGGGCCCAACCCACGCCCAGCGCCTGTGGGGGGCATTTTGGGGCTGTGCCCCCCTCATCACTGCTTGTGCCCCCTAAGTGAAAAATGTGCCCCACAAGCGAAGATTGTGCTCCAAACCAAAGTAACTGGCCAGGTGCCACTAAACTGCTTTTCGGGTCCTGTGCCCCCCAAAAATACTGCTTGTTTTCCTCCAAGCGTAAGTACACTTTCGTTTTTGGACAAAAGCACGGGTAAACACTATGACGAAGCCTCAGATTTCGTGACAAAGTCCTTTTTTTTGGTCTTCATCCCTGAATTTGTGGGCATGAATCGAGACCCGCAACATTAAATCCCGTCGTAACCCAGCCCCCACCCCCAGGCGAGGATCGTTGCCCCCGTGTGAAATTTGTGCCCTGAAAACAGGTAACCGGCCCGGAGCCCTGTCGTCCATTTGAGATGAAGACTTTTTTGGTCTTCACTCCCGAATTTAAAGGTAAAATTATTTTATGCCTCCCAAATATTGTTTGTGCTCTCCCCCCAGTCACGTTACTCTGGCGGCGCGCCTGGCTGTACGATTGATCAATCTTGCATGTCCATCACAAGAAGACAAAATATTTAAATACACCGTGCATTAGCATTGAAAAACACGTAAAAACGGCATGTTGACAATGTCAACATGTGTTCCGATTAAGTCACTCAAAAACACTGTTCTGATAAGGGTTAAAGAGTACCGGAATTGCGTATCTTGCGTCTTTAACCTTGATATTAGATTCAATCAGTTCATGAACAAGCTCATCATTCCTCGATGGCTGTACCGTTTCGTCATAAAGCTCATACTGACGAATTGACTGTATTTTGTAAGCGACATTCATTTCACAAGTCAGAGCATTTTTGTTAGCATTCAGTTACGTCAAAAGACAAATCTTCTAAAAGATCGTCATCTTTAAGCTCTTTTATTGCGCAAATGAAGTTACCATGGGCCCTAGTTAGCACAAAAATTTTACTGGATTTTTGATCTAACTACGCCTAGTTTTACATTTTTAAAGAGCTCCGCGATTACGTTTTATATCTACCATTAACTTGCGATGCATAATAAGTAATTTGCGGAGAACGTTTTCCGGGGTTGCATGGACAGCAGAGGTTTTCCTTAATTTCCTAGAATTACCACAATCAAGTAATAGGTTTAAATGAATGGCATTATCAATCAAATTTGGAAAACTGACTTGGTCGTTCTCCTGACAATTAAAGTCAGCAGGTAGATTACTTTCGCTCTTGTTTATATTTGACATTTTGAGATGATAGGTGAGAAAGAACAATCTCACAAAAAGTATGCTATAAATTCTCACATAAAATATACATTAAATTTTAAGCACAATACAACAAAGCACAAACTTACGCAATTCAAAAGATTTCTTCACTGTTTTGGCACAATATATTGTCCAATGAACAAACGATCAAGATTCAAGTTTCAGTCCGACGATTGAATAGAAAAACGAATTCCTTCCTTGAACAGAAAAGCACAATGCCAACGACCACGAATGAAAATACGATGATTAACGAAATAGACAAGCGGATAGCAAATTGAATGCGACTCGGAAAAGCCAACAATCAACGGAAAATGCCAACTCAACGATTCACGGTAAAGATGAGCGCTGGTATCATAACTCGAAGCAAAGCAGGTAAAGTCGAACCGCTAAATGACACCGAAAGGAAGGCATTGGAAGCAGAATCCACAACTCAACCAAACGACAGCAAAAATGGTTGCAAATCCAAATCAGAGATTGACGGAAGTAGAGTGAGCGCTGATGGCAGCTCAACTGATGCCGGGGTCCAAGCAGAAGGGTACCGAGGAACGACCAGTGGTATCGCAATTCACGAATAGAGTTGATTCTTCGGAGTAGATGGTTAATTTTCGTATATTACAGAATGACCTATAACTAGATGTTGAATATGTCCTAGAAGGAATGTCCAGGTCTTCACCGCTCTGACTCTACTAAACAATTTCTCAGCAAAAAGAACTGAATCAAAATTTATTGAGTTAAGTTAAAATAAAATCAACGCGCCGTGAAAATAATCAAAATTTCCCAGAAATTAAAATACAACAGAAAAACCGCAAAGTCTTTTGTTGCAAAAATACGTCCAACCACCAGACAACTAAAAATTAGAGTCAGCAAAATAAGTAATTTGGTGCTACAATAATTAGCAACCGTGCAAAAAGCGTGAAAAAATAATTATTGAACCTATTCAAAAACGACGCAAAGTAAAGTGTAAACGAGCTGCAGGCAAACGCTTTTTTTTGGTTGCACCAAAAATAAGAACTATAAATGTGCGTTCGAGGCCCAATTATATGATCGAACGTATACCAACATTGGTTTCGGGTGCTGTGGAGCCAGTTTCGGTAGATTTTATTGGTCAAAATAAAGTCACAATTTTTGGTTTGGTTAAAATTTGTCAAAATTGCATGTGATCAAAAATCTTTTTACAAAAGCAAGCAGAATTTTTGTTTCATTTTTCTGAATATTTGAGATACTTTATGAGCAATTTTATACATGCTTGAATGAAGTTTTGCTACTCAAACTTCTGCAAATGGTTGCAATATGCCGGAATACAATTGCCTGGATTAACTTCTTCATAAAAATAATTTTATAAAACTGCGAAACTCATTTTTCTAAATTAAAAACAAATTAAGAATGGCAACCTCGGTATGAATAAAGTACTAAAAACACTATCCTCGTATGTCCAAGTACAAAAATCAAAAAGTCAATTTTTGTAATGCACTACTGTTTTAGGTCTGACCCTTCTAGGGCCATTTTGGAGTTTCAACTTGCCTGGGTGTTAGATTTTTCCTTTGGTAAAAAAATGGGAAATCCAAATTTTTTTGAAATCATACCCCATTTACCTACTGCCCCCGGGGCTTTTTTGAATCGCGCCCCCCAAAATATACTAATATCGATAGAAATAGAACCATTAGTGCTAGATATGCAATGATGATACTCATATTTAATGCTTTTCAGAGAGGAAGACATCTACGACCATGAAAGTTGCATTGGAGTTACTTTAAGCTTTTTTAATTTTTCGTAATTTGTTACTTAAATGAAAAATTAGAACATTTTAGCATGTATTGTCAAGTCAAAGGAGTCGTTCAGTTTAAGAAAACGATGTACTGTAGCAATAATCACACCTAACTCAAATGCACATAGCAATTCTATGAGTTTTAGGTACTTGGAATAAGCAGGCACTTACAATAAGTAGATGAAGATGCTGTGTTATTTGATATGACAAAAAAAACTTGCCTAGAAAAATTTTTTTTCTTCACTTTTATTAGTTTTATTGATGGAATGGTTTTAGGAGTTTACTGAAGTGGTGTTTGATGTATGGCTTTTTGCTTCGGCAATGTAAACGAATGCCTGAATGCAGCTTTTCTGTAACATCTGACATGATAGTAGTTGCATTTAAAAAAACAAAGGTATAAATCCATGAAGTTTCTGTAATCGTAAATTTAAATTCAAAAATATTGATTTCTACCAGTATCCCTAGTTAAGTTTGAACTCACTTCATACTAACTCTTGTCTTTCACCATACTTT